>OU015473.1:2206080-2490217 GCA_907164805.1 Brachyptera putata
TTCAAACATTTATAAATTCTCAAAGTTTTCTTCATTTTTGAAATTCTCAAGTTTTTCTTTCAATTTCCAACATTCTCAGCTATCTCATCATTTTAAACATACTCAACATAGCCAACATTTTTAGCATTCTCAAACATTTTCAACATTCTCAACATTCTCAGCATTTCGAACATTTCAACGCGGTTATTCCATGTATTTACTGGAGTTTGATTGATTTGCGGCAAATTCAAAGTCACAGAACAATAAGAACAACAACAAGAAACTAATTGTTAACAACAAAATGGCCGACAACCACAATACACAACAACAACAACAACAACAGCAACGTAGGAAACAATGCCCGAGTGGAGTGGTATGGTCATTATTTCAGATGGATCGAGGATGGCAGGAAAAAAAGTAGGCCTACACAAAACTCGACAAATGATCGAAACACAACTAGGAATGAGAATTGAGATTTGATGAACTGAATATATGAATATGGCAAGTTATGAAGATTTCCTCAGAGAAATCAGCCCCCACCCAACAACAACACCCACCCCCTACCCGCCCCCCTTGGAACCAATCATCCCCCCACTGTACCAACACTCTACAGGCGTGTAGGTGTTGGGGGGGGAGGAGTACCTGAAAAAATGGATAGAGGAGACGGTCAATCGACTGGTATAATATATAAACACACACACACACATATATATATATATATATATATATATATATATATATATATATAATTTCTATTAAGTTTTAATTCGCCGACGTTTGACGGTTTTCATCCCCACCTCGGTCTGGTTGGAGATTATGAAAAGATTATTGAGATGAAGGATTCTGGTCAGAATGAAGCGGAAACTGGGCGTGCCACCCTAATTGTTTAAAATATTGGCCTATATTGGAAAACATATTAAAAAAATATAAAAAGAGGTTTCGGGACGAACTGGGGTTCGGAATTTCTGCTCCTAATGGCGGCGGTTAAAACTAGTGATGGGTATATATAATAATTCTTTTAATATAAATTATTATTTATAAACCTTATTTAATAAAAGGGAAAAAAGAAAAATCCTTGAAAAGATGGTTCGCGGGATCGAATTTGGTTTTCCCTCCCCATCACATTCGATTGTATTTTTCCGGAAAATTACAAACCAACCAAAACAACAAGAATAACCCCTCCCAAAAGGTTTTCCTCTTTGTTCAAGTTTTATCCCCCACAACAACAATACAACCGAACTGTTAGCAAGTTGGTAGTGAGTCACGTCAAAGAGCTTGAAGCAGAGATAATCCACTTGACGCCCGGTAGCAGACAAAGCACGTCGTCCTCAAAGCTCACTAAGGGCTTTGACAGAGAACATGCGAGACACCAAGGCACAAATAACAAGGTCAGTAGCAATACGGGAGAGAGAGAGATAGAGAGAGAGAGAGAGGGGAAGGAAGAGAGGAAGTGAGACAGAGAAGAAAGATTGATGAAATGTTTGGGATGATGAGATAGAGGTTTCTTAGGTACCGGTAATGAGAGAGAGAGAGAGAGAGCTAGACCTATATATATATAAATATGTGAATAGATCGCCGCTGTGGAGCTGCGTCCGAATGATACTACCTTTTTATTCTTGAACTCTCTTTGTGTCAAGATGTAATTATTATTACAAAATAATTACATAAAATAAGAAAAAAAATCTTCCACGTATCTCGACGTGAATTCGTTTTTGGCAGACAATTCTGTAAACCTTTAACGACGCGCTGATCCGATCTGACCAACAATTGTCCATCTCCGATAGACCGTCTCCCCTATCCATTAACAATACCGATCGCGTGTTTCGACCCATCAAAAATGGTATCGGAATATGTAGAAGGTTACGATTGCCCGTCTTACACATGCTCTACCACTATCGATCGTTAGTTCCGACCCGGATATATACTGGAACAAAACTGATCGACCGCTTCTAAAAATTTTTCCAGTCTTTTGAGTTATATTAATGTGTATTTTATCGTATTTTTCTTTTCTTCTTCTGGTCGGTTTGCTTCGAATACAGACCGCAGTCGATAACACAGTGTTCTACTTCACTGCCGCCAGGATATTACAGTTATCTGTACATTAACCGGACAAAAAACATCTTTTATCTGTTAAAGTGACATCACTGCTATGGATGGTGTTCTTCCATCCCTTCGTTCGAGGATTATAGAAAACTATTTTTCTTTTAATTTGGATTGTTTTCTAGATTCATGGTGTGGTGTTTCATTAATTGGATCCTGCAAGATCTCCCTTCCTCTCTCTCTCTTTCTCTCTCTGATGGTCACAGACCACACGCGTGGTGCCAGTTGCGTCTGGATCTGATGTCAGGTTCTCTCGCGAGAGCCAAACCGCGATCGACCGAAGTTGAAAAAATCGATGGCCCAACTTGGGTTAAGAGCGATAACGGGAGAACGGCGAATCGGACCGAGACCGTATTAGTACCAGCAGATAGGTTTTGACGAGACAAACATTTCGTCGTTACACCCATCTCGTTATGGAACTCCGTTCCTGCACGGCGGCAGAAACAAAAATGTATCATTGTTTCAACATTGTATTCCCCATAAGCGGACTCCAAATCGTGATTGTCGGGGAACAAAATTCTATATCGACACTGGGTAAGCAGTGGTGGATAGATGGTCACAGACCAAACGCGTGGTGCCAGTTGCGTCTGGATCTGATGTCAGGTTCTCTCGCGAGAGCCAAACCGCGATCGACCGAAGTTGAAAAAATCGATGGCTCAACTTAGGTTAAGAGCGATAACGGGAGAACGGCGAGTCGGATCGAGACCGTATTTGTACCAGCAGATAGGTGTTGACGAGACAAACATTTCGTCGTTACACCCATCTCGTTGTGAAACTCCGTTCCTGCACGGCGGCAGAAACAAAAATGTATCATTGTTTCAACATTGTATTCCTCTTAAGCGGACTCCAAATCGTGATTGTCGGGGAACAAAATTCTATATCGACACTGGGTAAGCAGTGGTGGATAGATGGTCACAGACCACACGCGTGGTGCCAGTTGCGTGTGGATCTGATGTCAGGTTCTCTCGCGAGAGCCAAACCGCGATCGACCGAAGTTGAAAAAATCGATGGCCCAACTTGGGTTAGGAGCGATAACGGGAGAACGGCGAATCAGACCGAGACCGTATTGGTACCAGCAGATAGGTGTTGACGAGACAAACATTTCGTCGTTACACCCATCTCGTTGTGAAACTTCGTTCCTGCACGGCGGCAGAAACAAAAATGTATCATTGTTTCAACATTGTATTCCCCATAAGCGGACTCCAAATCGTGATTGTCGGGGAACAAAATTCTATATCGACACTGGGTAAGCAGTGGTGGATAGATGGTCACAGACCACACGCGTGGTGCCAGTTGCGTCTGGATCTGATGTCAGGTTCTCTCGCGAGAGCCGAACCGCGATCGACCGAAGTTGAAAAAATCGATGGCTCAACTTGGGTTAAGAGCGATAACGGGAGAACGGCGAGTCGGATCGAGACCGTATTGGTACCAGCAGATAGGTGTTGACGAGACAAACATTTCGTCGTTACACTCATCTCGTTGTGAGACTCCGTTCCTGCACGGCGGCAGAAACAAAAATGTATCATTGTTTCAACATTGTATTCCCCATAAGCGGACTCCAAATCGTGATTGTCGGGGAACAAAATTCCATATCGACACTGGGTAAGCAGTGGTGGATAGATGGTCACAGACCACACGCGTGGTGCCAGTTGCGTCTGGATCTGATGTCAGGTTCTCTCGCGAGAGCCAAACCGCGATCGACCGAAGTTGAAAAAATCGATGGCCCAACTTGGGTTAAGAGCGATAACGGGAGAACGGCGAATCAGACCGAGACCGTTTTGGTACCAGCAGATGGGTTTTGACGAGACAAACATTTCGTCGTTACACCCATCTCGTTATGAAACTCCGTTCCTGCACGGCGGCAGAAACAAAAATGTATCATTGTTTCAACATTGTATTCCTCTTAAGCGGACTCCAAATCGTGATTGTCGGGGAACAAAATTCTATATCGACACTGGGTAAGCAGTGGTGGATTGATGGTCACAGACCACACGCGTGGTGCCAGTTGCGTCTGGATCTGATGTCAGGTACTCTCGCGAGAGCCAAACCGCGATCGACCAAGTTGAAAAAATCGATGGCCCAACTTGGGTTAAGAGCGATAACGGGAGAACGGCGAATCGGACCGAGACCGTATTGGTACCAGCAGATAGGTTTTGACGAGACGAACATTTCGTCGTTACACCCATCTCGTTGTGAAACTTCGTTCCTGCACGGCGGCAGAAACAAAAATGTATCATTGTTTCAACATTGTATTCCCCATAAGCGGACTCCAAATCGTGATTGTCGGGGAACAAAATTCTATATCGACACTGGGTAAGCAGTGATGGATAGATGGTCACAGACCACACGCGTGGTGCCAGTTGCGTCTGGATCTGATGTCAGGTTCTCTCGCGAGAGCCAAACCGCGATCGACCGAAGTTGAAAAAATCGATGGCTCAACTTAGGTTAAGAGCGATAACGGGAGAACGGCGAGTCGGATCGAGACCGTATTGGTACCAGCAGATAGGTGTTGACGAGACAAACATTTCGTCGTTACACCCATCTCGTTGTGAAACTCCGTTCCTGCACGGCGGCAGAAACAAAAATGTATCATTGTTTCAACATTGTATTCCCCATAAGCGGACTCCAAATCGTGATTGTCGGGGAACAAAATTCTATATCGACACTGGGTAAGCAGTGGTGGATAGATGGTCACAGACCACACGCGTGGTGCCAGTTGCGTGTGGATCTGATGTCAGGTTCTCTCGCGAGAGCCAAACCGCGATCGACCGAAGTTGAAAAAATAGATGGCCCAACTTGGGTTAAGAGCGATAACGGGAGAACGGCGAATCGGACCGAGACCGTATTGGTACCAGCAGATAGGTGTTGACGAGACAAACATTTCGTAGTTACACCCATCTCGTTGTGAAACTCCGTTCCTGCACGGCGGCAGAAACAAAAATGTATCATTGTTTCAACATTGTATTCCCCATAAGCGGACTCCAAATCGTGATTGTCGGGGAACAAAATTCTATATCGACACTGGGTAAGCAGTGGTGGATAGATGGTCACAGACCACACGCGTGGTGCCAGTTGCGTCTGGATCTGATGTCAGGTTCTCTCGCGAGAGCCAAACCGCGATCGACCGAAGTTGAAAAAATCGATGGCTCAACTTGGGTTAAGAGCGATAACGGGAGAACGGCGAGTCGGATCGAGACCGTATTGGTACCAGCGGATAGGTGTTGACGAGACAAACATTTCGTCGTTACACTCATCTCGTTGTGAAACTCCGTTCCTGCACGGCGGCAGAAACAAAAATGTATCATTGTTTCAACATTGTATTCCCCATGAGCGGACTCCAAATCGTGATTGTCGGCGAACAAAATTCCATATCGACACTGAGTAAGCAGTGGTGGATAGATGGTCACAGACCACACGCGTGGTGCCAGTTGCGTCTGGATCTGATGTCAGGTTCTCTCGCGAGAGCCAAACCGCGATCGACCGAAGTTGAAAAAATCGATGGCCCAACTTGGGTTAAGAGCGATAACGGGAGAACGGCGAATCAGACCGAGACCGTTTTGGTACCAGCAGATAGGTTTTGACGAGACAAACATTTCGTCGTTACACCCATCTCGTTATGAAACTCCGTTCCTGCACGGCGGCAGAAACAAAAATGTATCATTGTTTCAACATTGTATTCCTCATAAGCGGACTCCAAATCGTGATTGTCGGGGAACAAAATTCTATATCGACACTGGGTAAGCAGTGGTGGATTGATGGTCACAGACCACACGCGTGGTGCCAGTTGCGTCTGGATCTGATGTCAGGTACTCTCGCGAGAGCCAAACCGCGATCGACCAAAGTTGAAAAAATCGATGGCCCAACTTGGGTTAAGAGCGATAACGGGAGAACGGCGAATCGGACCGAGACCGTATTGGTACCAGCAGATAGGTTTTGACGAGACGAACATTTCGTCGTTACACCTATCTCGTTGTGAAACTTCGTTCCTGCACGGCGGCAGAAACAAAAATGTATCATTGTTTCAACATTGTATTCCCCATAAGCGGACTCCAAATCGTGATTGTCGGGGAACAAAATTCTATATCGACACTGGGTAAGCAGTGGTGGATAGATGGTCACAGACCACACGCGTGGTGCCAGTTGCGTCTGGATCTGATGTCAGGTTCTCTCGCGAGAGCCAAACCGCGATCGACCGAAGTTGAAAAAAATCGATGGCCCAACTTGGGTTAAGAGCGATAACGGGAGAACGGCGAATCGGACCGAGACCGTATTGGTACCAGCAGATAGGTGTTGACGAGACAAACATTTCGTCGTTACACCCATCTCGTTGTGAAACTCCGTTCCTGCACGGCGGCAGAAACAAAAATGTATCATTGTTTCAACATTGTATTCCCCATAAGCGGACTCCAAATCGTGATTGTCGGGGAACAAAATTCCATATCGACACTGGGTAAGCAGTGGTGGATAGATGGTCACAGACCACACGCGTGGTGCCAGTTGCGTCTGGATCTGATGTCAGGTTCTCTCGCGAGAGCCAAACCGCGATCGACCGAAGTTGAAAAAATCGATGGCCCAACTTGGGTTAAGAGCGATAACGGGAGAACGGCGAATCAGGACCGAGACCGTATTGGTACCAGCAGATAGGTTTTGACGAGACAAACATTTCGTCGTTACACCCATCTCGTTAGTGAAACTCCGTTCCTGCACGGCGGCAGAAACAAAAATGTATCATTGTTTCAACATTGTATTCCCATAAGCGGACTCCAAATCGTGATTGTCGGGGAACAAAATTCTATATCGACACTGGGTAAGCAGTGGTGGATAGATGGTCACAGACCACACGCGTGGTGCCAGTTGCGTCTGGATCTGATGTCAGGTTCTCTCGCGAGAGCCAAACCGCGATCGACCGAAGTTGAAAAAATCGATGGCCCAACTTGGGTTAAGAGCGATAACGGGAGAACGGCGAATCAGACCGAGACCGTATTGGTACCAGCAGATAGGTGTTGACGAGACAAACATTTCGTCGTTACACCCATCTCGTTATGAAACTCCGTTCCTGCACGGCGGCAGAAACAAAAATGTATCATTGTTTCAACATTGTATTCCTCATAAGCGGACTCCAAATCGTGATTGTCGGGGAACAAAATTCTATATCGACACTGGGTAAGCAGTGGTGGATTAGATGGTCACAGACCACACGCGTGGTGCCAGTTGCGTCTGGATCTGATGTCAGGTTACTCTCGCGAGAGCCAAACCGCGATCGACCAGAAGTTGAAAAAATCGATGGCCCAACTTGGGTTAAGAGCGATAACGGGAGAACGGCGAATCGGACCGAGACCGTATTGGTACCAGCAGATAGGTTTTGACGAGACAACATTTCGTCGTTACACCCATCTCGTTGTGAAACTTCGTTCCTGCACGGCGGCAGAAACAAAAATGTATCATTGTTTCAACATTGTATTCCCCATAAGCGGACTCCAAATCGTGATTGTCGGGGAACAAAATTCTATATCGACACTGGGTAAGCAGTGGTGGATAGATGGTCACAGACCACACGCGTGGTGCCAGTTGCGTCTGGATCTGATGTCAGGTTCTCTCGCGAGAGCCAAACCGCGATCGACCGAAGTTGAAAAAATCGATGGCTCAACTTAGGTTAAGAGCGATAACGGGAGAACGGCGAGTCGGACCGAGACCGTATTGGTACCAGCAGATAGGTGTTGACGAGACAAACATTTCGTCGTTACACCCATCTCGTTGTGAAACTTCCGTTCCTGCACGGCGGCAGAAACAAAAATGTATCATTGTTTCAACATTGTATTCCCCATAAGCGGACTCCAAATCGTGATTGTCGGGGAACAAAATTCTATATCGACACTGGGTAAGCAGTGGTGGATAGATGGTCACAGACCACACGCGTGGTGCCAGTTGCGTGTGGATCTGATGTCAGGTTCTCTCGCGAGAGCCAAACCGCGATCGACCGAAGTTGAAAAAATCGATGGCCCAACTTGGGTTAAGAGCGATAACGGGAGAACGGCGAATCGGACCGAGACCGTATTGGTACCAGCAGATAGGTGTTGACGAGACAAACATTTCGTCGTTACACCCATCTCGTTGTGAAACTTCGTTCCTGCACGGCGGCAGAAACAAAAATGTATCATTGTTTCAACATTGTATTCCCCATAAGCGGACTCCAAATCGTGATTGTCGGGGAACAAAATTCTATATCGACACTGGGTAAGCAGTGGTGGATAGATGGTCACAGACCACACGCGTGGTGCCAGTTGCGTCTGGATCTGATGTCAGGTTCTCTCGCGAGAGCCAAACCGCGATCGACCGAAGTTGAAAAAATCGATGGCCCAACTTGGGTTAAGAGCGATAACGGGAGAACGGCGAAGTCAGGACCGAGACCGTATTGGTACCAGCAGATAGGTGTTGACGAGACAAACATTTCGTCGTTACACTCATCTCGTTGTGAAACTCCGTTCCTGCACGGCGGCAGAAACAAAAATGTATCATTGTTTCAACATTGTATTCCCCATAGCGGACTCCAAATCGTGATTGTCGGGGAACGAAATTTCATATCGACACTGGGTAAGCAGTAGTGAATAGATGGTCACAGACTACACGCGTGGTGCCAGTTGCGTCTGGATCTGATGTCAGGTTCTCTCGCGAGAGCCAAACCGCGATCGACCGAAGTTGAAAAAAATCGATGGCCCAACTTGGGTTAAGAGCGATAACGGGAGAACGGCGAATCGACCGAGACCGTATTGGTACCAGCAGATAGGTTTGACGAGACAACATTTCGTCGTTACACCCATCTCGTTCATGAAACTCCGTTCCTGCACGGCGGCAGAAACAAAAATGTATCATTGTTTCAACATTGTATTCCTCATAAGCGGACTCCAAATCGTGATTGTCGGGGAACAAAATTCTATATCGACACTGGGTAAGCAGTGGTGGATAGATGGTCACAGACCACACGCGTGGTGCCAGTTGCGTCTGGATCTGATGTCAGGTTCTCTCGCGAGAGCCAAACCGCGATCGACCGAAGTTGAAAAAATCGATGGCCCAACTTGGGTTAAGAGCGATAACGGGAGAACGGCGAATCGGACCGAGACCGTATTGGTACCAGCAGATAGGTTTTGACGAGACGAACATTTCGTCGTTACACCCATCTCGTTGTGAAACTCCGTTCCTGCACGGCGGCAGAAACAAAATGTATCATTGTTTCAACATTGTATTCCCCATAAGCGGACTCCAAATCGTGATTGTCGGGGAACAAAATTCTATATCGACACTGGGTAAGCAGTGGTGGATAGATGGTCACAGACCACACGCGTGGTGCCAGTTGCGTCTGGATCTGATGTCAGGTTCTCTCGCGAGAGCCAAACCGCGATCGACCGAAGTTGAAAAAATCGATGGCTCAACTTAGGTTAAGAGCGATAACGGGAGAACGGCGGAGTCGGATCGAGACCGTATTGGTACCAGCAGATAGGTGTTGACGAGACAAACATTTCGTCGTTACACCCATCTCGTTGTGAAACTCCGTTCCTGCACGGCGGCAGAAACAAAAATGTATCATTGTTTCAACATTGTATTCCCCATAAGCGGACTCCAAATCGTGATTGTCGGGGAACAAAATTCTATATCGACACTGGGTAAGCAGTGGTGGATAGATGGTCACAGACCACACGCGTGGTGCCAGTTGCGTGTGGATCTGATGTCAGGTTCTCTCGCGAGAGCCAAACCGCGATCGACCGAAGTTGAAAAAAATCGATGGCCCAACTTGGGTTAAGAGCGATAACGGGAGAACGGCGAGTCGGACCGAGACCGTATTTGTACCAGCAGATAGGTGTTGACGAGACAAACATTTCGTCGTTACACCCATCTCGTTGTGAAACTTCGTTCTCCTGCACGGCGGCAGAAACAAAAATGTATCATTGTTTCAACATTGTATTCCCCATAAGCGGACTCCAAATCGTGATTGTCGGGGAACAAAATTCTATATCGACACTGGGTAAGCAGTGGTGGATAGATGGTCACAGACCACACGCGTGGTGCCAGTTGCGTGTGGATCTGATGTCAGGTTCTCTCGCGAGAGCCAAACCGCGATCGACCGAAGTTGAAAAAATCGATGGCTCAACTTGGGTTAAGAGCGATAACGGGAGAACGGCGAGTCGGATCGAGACCGTATTGGTACCAGCAGATAGGTGTTGACGAGACAAACATTTCGTCGTTACACTCATCTCGTTGTGAAACTCCGTTCCTGCACGGCGGCAGAAACAAAAATGTATCATTGTTTCAACATTGTATTCCCCATAAGCGGACCTCCAAATCGTGATTGTCGGCGAACAAAATTCCATATCGACACTGAGTAAGCAGTGGTGGATAGATGGTCACAGACCACACGCGTGGTGCCAGTTGCGTCTGGATCTGATGTCAGGTTCTCTCGCGAGAGCCAAACCGCGATCGACCGAAGTTGAAAAAAATCGATGGCCCAACTTGGGTTAAGAGCGATAACGGGAGAACGGCGAATCAGACCGAGACCGTTTTGGTACCAGCAGATAGGTTTTGACGAGACAAACATTTCGTCGTTACGCCCATCTCGTTATGAAACTCCGTTCCTGCACGGCGGCAGAAACAAAAATGTATCATTGTTTCAACATTGTATTCCTCATAAGCGGACTCCAAATCGTGATTGTCGGGGAACAAAATTCTATATCGACACTGGGTAAGCAGTGGTGGATTGATGGTCACAGACCACACGCGTGGTGCCAGTTGCGTCTGGATCTGATGTCAGGTACTCTCGCGAGAGCCAAACCGCGATCGACCAAAGTTGAAAAAATCGATGGCCCAACTTGGGTTAAGAGCGATAACGGGAGAACGGCGAATCGGACCGAGACCGTATTGGTACCAGCAGATAGGTGTTGACGAGACAAACATTTCGTCGTTACACTTATCTCGTTGTGAAACTTCCGTTCCTGCACGGCGGCAGAAACAAAAATGTATCATTGTTTCAACATTGTATTCCCCATAAGCGGACTCCAAATCGTGATTGTCGGGGAACAAAATTCTATATCGACACTGTTCAAGCAGTGGTGAATAGATGGTCACAGACCACACGCGTGGTGCCAGTTGCGTCTGGATCTGATGTCAGGTTCTCTCGCGAGAGCCAAACCGCGATCGACCGAAGTTGAAAAAATCGATGGCCCAACTTGGGTTAAGAGCGATAACGGGAGAACGGCGAATCGGACCGAGACCGTATTGGTACCAGCAGATAGGTTTTGACGAGACAAACATTTCGTCGTTACACCCATCTCGTTGTGAAACTCCGTTCCTGCACGGCGGCAGAAACCAAAATGTATCATTGTTTCAACATTGTATTCCCATAAGCGGACTCCAAATCGTGATTGTCGGGGAACAAAATTCTATATCGACACTGGGTAAGCAGTGGTGGATAGATGGTCACAGACCACACGCGTGGTGCCAGTTGCGTCTGGATCTGATGTCAGGTTCTCTCGCGAGAGCCAAACCGCGATCGACCGAAGTTGAAAAAATCGATGGCCCAACTTGGGTTAAGAGCGATAACGGGAGAACGGCGAATCGGACCGAGACCGTATTGGTACCAGCAGATAGGTTTTGACGAGACAAACATTTCGTCGTTACACCCATCTCGTTATGGAACTCCGTTCCTGCACGGCGACAGAAACAAAATGTATCATTGTTTCAACATTGTATTCCCCATAAGCGGACTCCAAATCGTGATTGTCGGGGAACAAAATTCTATATCGACACTGGGTAAGCAGTGGTGGATAGATGGTCACAGACCACACGCGTGGTGCCAGTTGCGTCTGGATCTGATGTCAGGTTCTCTCGCGAGAGCCAAACCGCGATCGACCGAAGTTGAAAAAATCAATGGCCCAACTTAGGGTTAGAGCGATAACGGGAGAACGGCGAATCGGACCGAGACCGTTTTGGTACCAGCAGATAGGTTTTGACGAGACAAACATTTCGTCGTTACACCCATCTCGTTGTGAAACTCCGTTCCTGCACGGCGGCAGAAACAAAAATGTATCATTGTTTCAACATTGTATTCCCCATAAGCGGACTCCAAATCGTGATTGTCGGGGAACAAAATTCTATATCGACACTGGGTAAGCAGTGGTGGATAGATGGTCACAGACCACACGCGTGGTGCCAGTTGCGTCTGGATCTGATGTCAGGTTCTCTCGCGAGAGCCAACCGCGATCGACCGAAGTTGAAAAAATCGATGGCCCAACTTGGGTTAAGAGCGATAACGGGAGAACGGCGAGTCGGATCGAGACCGTATTGGTACCAGCAGATAGGTGTTGACGAGACAAACATTTCGTCGTTACACCCATCTCGTTGTGAAACTTCGTTCCTGCACGGCGGCAGAAACAAAAATGTATCATTGTTTCAACATTGTATTCCCCATAAGCGGACTCCAAATCGTGATTGTCGGGGAACAAAATTCTATATCGACACTGGGTAAGCAGTGGTGGATAGATGGTCACAGACCACACGCGTGGTGCCAGTTGCGTGTGGATCTGATGTCAGGTTCTCTCGCGAGAGCCAAACCGCGATCGACCGAAGTTGAAAAAATCGATGGCCCAACTTGGGTTAAGAGCGATAACGGGAGAACGGCGAATCGGACCGAGACCGTATTGGTACCAGCAGATAGGTGTTGACGAGACAAACATTCGTCGTTACACCCATCTCGTTGTGAAACTCCGTTCCTGCACGGCGGCAGAAACAAAAATGTATCATTGTTTCAACATTGTATTCCCCATAAGCGGACTCCAAATCGTGATTGTCGGGGAACAAAATTCTATATCGACACTGGGTAAGCAGTGGTGGATAGATGGTCACAGACCACACGCGTGGTGCCAGTTGCGTGTGGATCTGATGGCAGGTTCTCTCGCGAGAGCCAAACCGCGATCGACCGAAGTTGAAAAAATCGATGGCCCAACTTGGGTTAAGAGCGATAACGGGAGAACGGCGAATCGGACCGAGACCGTATTGGTACCAGCAGATAGGTGTTGACGAGACGAACATTTCGTCGTTACACCCATCTCGTTGTGAAACTTCGTTCCTGCACGGCGGCAGAAACAAAAATGTATCATTGTTTCAACATTGTATTCCCCATAAGCGGACTCCAAATCGTGATTGTCGGGGAACAAAATTCTATATCGACACTGGGTAAGCAGTGGTGGATAGATGGTCACAGTCACCACGCGTGGTGCCAGTTGCGTCTGGATCTGATGTCAGGTTCTCTCGCGAGAGTCAAACCGCGATCGACCGAAGTTGAAAAAATCGATGGCCCAACTTGGGTTAAGAGCGATAACGGGAGAACGGCGAGTCGGATCAAGACCGTATTGGTACCAGCAGATAGGTGTTGACGAGACAAACATTTCGTCGTTACACTCATCTCGTTGTGAAACTCCGTTCCTGCACGGCGGCAGAAACAAAAATGTATCATTGTTTCAACATTGTATTCCCCATAAGCGGACTCCAAATCGTGATTGTCGGGGAACAAAATTCCATATCGACACTGGGTAAGCAGTGGTGGATAGATGGTCACAGACCACACGCGTGGTGCCAGTTGCGTCTGGATCTGATGTCAGGTTCTCTCGCGAGAGCCAAACCGCGATCGACCGAAGTTGAAAAAATCGATGGCCCAACTTGGGTTAAGAGCGATAACGGGAGAACGGCGAATCAGACCGAGACCGTTTTGGTACCAGCAGATAGGTTTTGACGAGACAAACATTTCGTCGTTACACCCATCTCGTTATGAAACTCCGTTCCTGCACGGCGGCAGAAACAAAAATGTATCATTGTTTCAACATTGTATTCCTCATAAGCGGACTCCAAATCGTGATTGTCGGGGAACAAAATTCTATATCGACACTGGGTAAGCAGTGGTGGATTGATGGTCACAGACCACACGCGTGGTGCCAGTTGCGTCTGGATCTGATGTCAGGTACTCTCGCGAGAGCCAAACCGCGATCGACCAAAGTTGAAAAAATCGATGGCCCAACTTGGGTTAAGAGCGATAACGGGAGAACGGCGAATCGGACCGAGACCGTATTGGTACCAGCAGATAGGTTTTGACGATACGAACATTTCGTCGTTACACCCATCTCGTTGTGAAACTTCGTTCCTGCACGGCGGCAGAAACAAAAATGTATCATTGTTTCAACATTGTATTCCCCATAAGCGGACTCCAAATCGTGATTGTCGGGGAACAAAATTCTATATCGACACTGGGTAAGCAGTGGTGGATAGATGGTCACAGACCACACGCGTGTGCCAGTTGCGTCTGGATCTGATGTCAGGTTCTCATCGCGAGAGCCAAACCGCGATCGACCGAAGTTGAAAAAAATCGATGGCTCAACTTGGGTTAAGAGCGATAACGGGAGAACGGCGAGTCGATCCGAGACCGTATTTGTACCAGCAGATAGGTGTTGACGAGACAAACATTCGTCGTTACCCCATCTCGTTGTGAAACTTCGTTCCTGCACGGCGGCAGAAACAAAAATGTATCATTGTTTCAACATTGTATTCCCCATAAGCGGACTCCAAATCGTGATTGTCGGGGAACAAAATTCCATATCGACACTGGGTAAGCAGTGGTGGATAGATGGTCACAGACCACCCGCGTGGTGCCAGTTGCGTCTGGATCTGATGTCAGGTTCTCTCGCGAGAGCCAAACCGCGATCGACCGAAGTTGAAAAAAATCGATGGCCCAACTTGGGTTAAGAGCGATAACGGGAGAACGGCGAATCAGACCGAGACCGTTTTGGGTACCAGCAGATAGGTTTTGACGAGACAACATTTCGTCGTTACCCCCATCTCGTTATGAAACTCCGTTCCTGCACGGCGGCAGAAACAAAAATGTAGCATTGTTTCAACATTGTATTCCTCATAAGCGGACTTCCAAATCGTGATTGTCGGGGAACAAAATTCTATATCGACACTGGGTAAGCAGTGGTGGATTGATGGTCACAGACCACACGCGTGGTGCCAGTTGCGTCTGGATCTGATGTCAGGTACTCTCGCGAGAGCCAAACCGCGATCGACCTAAGTTGAAAAAATCGATGGCCCAACTTGGGTTAAGAGCGATAACGGGAGAACGGCGAATCGGACCGAGACCGTATTGGTACCAGCAGATAGGTGTTGACGAGACGAACATTTCGTCGTTACACCCATCTCGTTGTGAAACTTCGTTCCTGCACGGCGGCAGAAACAAAAATGTATCATTGTTTCAACATTGTATTCCCCATAAGCGGACTCCAAATCGTGATTGTCGGGGAACAAAATTCTATATCGACACTGGGTAAGCAGTGGTGGATAGATGGTCACAGACCACACGCGTGGTGCCAGTTGCGTCTGGATCTGATGTCAGGTTCTCTCGCGAGAGCCAAACCGCGATCGACCGAAGTTGAAAAAATCGATGGCTCAACTTAGGTTAAGAGCGATAACGGGAGAACGGCGAGTCGGATCGAGACCGTATTAGTACCAGCAGATAGGTTTTGACGAGACAAACATTTCGTCGTTACCCCCATCTCGTTATGAAACTCCGTTCCTGCACGGCGGCAGAAACAAAAATGTCTCTCTTTCTCTCTCTCTCTTTTTTTCACTCTCTTTATATATATATATATATATATATATATATATATATATATATATATATATATATATATATATATATATATATAGAGAGAGAGAGAGAGAGAGAGAGAGAGAGAGAGAGAGAGAGAGAGAGAGAGAACTTTTAATCTTTACTGTTGACTGTTAACTGTTAAATGTTAACTGCTACATTTTTATCGGGAACTTTTTGACCTATGGAGACAAGAGACTAAAATCTATTTTTTCAATAGCTACCAAAACTCGGCACTTCCACCGATATCGATTAATCAACAATTTCAATGGTTCGATATATCCTCAATTTTTATTTTTCAGTAATTATTATTTCTGAATAGGAAAATGGAAGAAGTGCATGAATTGAATCATTTGAATTGGGTTTGAAGACACACTGTACTGATGATTGAGATCTAT
Organism: Brachyptera putata; assembly: GCA_907164805.1. Taxonomy (NCBI): domain Eukaryota; kingdom Metazoa; phylum Arthropoda; class Insecta; order Plecoptera; family Taeniopterygidae; genus Brachyptera; species Brachyptera putata. The sequence goes on from OU015473.1 coordinate 2,222,239, forward strand.
TGGCGTCGCGGTGAATGATGAACGAGATGATGGGATGATGAGATGATGAGATGTTAGAAAGAGCATATATGGAAATTAATTCCATGATGTATTTTGGATAGTGAAAATGAAACCCGTCGTGGTCTGATTATTTCCTCTCTGTCTTAATAGCTTGTTGCCTGCTACCCTTGCTTGGTTTAGGGGTGGATTTTAGCGGCTCACAAATAATTGCCGACACCTTGACTTTAGAAACAGACCCGTGTAGAGTGGCCTGTAGCCCCGAACTGTGATAGAAGGGAGAGAGAAAGAGAGAGAGGGAGAGAGAGAGAGAGAGAGAGAGAGAGAGAGAGAGAGAGAGAGAGAGAGAGAAAGGAAGATATATGACATATTTTGCAATCAAAAAGTGAAATATTCACATATTGTAGGCTCTTGTAGGCCTCCCTACGGGGTTCAGCCGCAGGGGTTACACAATGTAGATCTTTATATTTTTTTCTAACCATCTTAGAAACGAATTCATCTTTTCCAAGTTGGCGTGTATTCTGACGGAAGTAAGTGACTATGAGAGTGACGGGGGAGTCCGGTAAATTGATGGTGGGGTAATTTCCCACCAACCCCCACCCTTCAAGTGTCTGGTGACAGTAAACCACGCCACTGGTTCTATTTATCAGGGCTAGAAGGTGGAGAAAAGGGGTGGATAATGGGGGGGGGTGGTGACCGGGAGGGGGGTGGAAGGGGTGGTAATCGCTGACTGTTCACATTACCTAAGTGTTTGGAAAAAGTCTTGTTGGAAGATCGAGGTCCCACAAACCACGACGATTCCAGAAGAAAACTTGCTATCTCTCTCTCTCCTTCAGTCTCTCTCTCTGTACCTTCGCCCCTCTAGTAATCTCTTCTCTCTAATATGTATATATTCTCTTTATTTTTTCATCCTTTTTTTTCTTTTTTTCCCCCTCTTTCTCTACCTTCCCCTTCTTTTCCCCCCTCCTCCCTCCTCCCCTCCCTCTCCCTTCTTTTCTTCTTTTTCCCCCCCCCCCTATTCTCCTCTCTTCCCCTTTTTCTCCTTCTCTCCTCTCCTCTCCCTAACGCAATAAAACCGATTTTCACGTACCTTTGGGCAGCGGTAAATTTGTATCCCGGCTCCGGTCGAGATGTTTTTAAACAAAAATTTAAATGGGGTATGTTTTTAAAAATTTAAGATAAAATTTTTTTCCCCTCAATTTTATGTTGAATTTTTTGATATGAAATTTTCCCTCAGTATACACCCCCCTAAATGAACCCTTAATCTGTGTTCCGTGAGTGGTAAGAAGTCCCTCTGGCCCCGCCCTCGAAACTTTTAAAATTTCAGGCTCAAAAATTTTTTGTTTTTTTTTTCGGGTTTTTTCTTTTTTCCCTTTTTTCCCCCCAAATTAGTCTGAAACTTTTTTCTTGCCCCCCCCCCCCCCCCCCCCCCCACCCTTACCCAAATTTTGGGGGCCCCCAAACCCTTTTCCCCCCATGCCCAAAGCCCCCCGGGAAAAATTCCCCAAAAACGAAAAAAAATTTTAAAAAAAAACCCCCCCTGTTCCGAGAAGAACCCTGTTCATTTTTGAATTCCCCCCCTCCCCCCCCTACCCCAGCCCCCCCAACGGTTGACAAAACTTACCCTTGGTTTTGGAAAAAATTTTTTGAGGGAAAAAAGCAGGCGAAGAAAATTTTGGTTAAAATATCCCAAAAGTGTTCCGGAAAAAAAAAATTTTAAAGAAAATCCCTTGTTTTAAAAATTCAAAAGTTTTGCGATTTAAGAAAAACCCCTTTTTCTATTTTAAAACTCCCTTCCTTTGGTTGGGGGAAACCCGCTTTTTTTTGGGGAAAAAGGGCCGGGGGAAATTTCTTCTTTTCCCCCCTTTGCGGGTTAAGGTTTTAAAGGGGGTTTTTTGTTATAAAACATGGAAGGATTGAAAGTTTCGATTTATTTGATACTTTCTCTTTCTCTATCTCTTTCTCTTGCAAAACTTCCGCTTGGAATAGTCGTGAAATGCTTTCTATTTCTCTGCGCTTTTAAAGAAGAAGCAGGTATGTGTATATATATATATATATATTTATATATATATATATATATATATATATATATATATATATATATATATATAGAGAGAGAGAGAGAGAGAGAGAGAGAGAGAGATACATACATACATACATACACACACACATATATATATATATATATATATATATATATATACATATGAACATATAAATATTTCGTTTTTTCACGCCGTCATGGATGTTTCAGGGTCGAGACTCCCGAATATAATGCTATAGGATAGATGAGACGGTCGATCGAGACCATCTTCGGTAATTGTGTCTCATTTTTCATTTTAAAAATTGGGCAGAGTCAAACTATGAACGGTGATCTTCGTATTTACCAATATAGCTTAGAACTCCACTAATTTTTATATAATTCAATTCTGAACCAGTCCTAAAGTAGCACACAAAAAAAACGTGTATTGATACATAATTATATTCGTACATATTCGTCTAACTCCGTCAGTGATTCGGGAACAGTCAGTTTTATTCAACTTTGCACAGAGTTCTATTGGCAGCATTGTGAAACGTGATTGTAATATTAATACCAACTTTGTAAAAAGTTTAGATCCACCAGGAATACTAATCCGGCGCTACATAGGTTGTAATACAATTGGGAAAAGTTGTGAGAATTTATGTCGTCAAGTTTGCCAATTCTGTCGAGTTTTCCGTCAACAATAAGGGATGTTTGACAAGAGATGATCTTAGTTATGATGAGTTACAGCTGAGATGTGTGGACCAATTGCTAGAGTGCTGGACTGTCGTTCAGGACTCTTATTTAACTATGGGTTAACGCAGAATATGCGTTGTAAGATGAGCAAGATGTCTGTATATAGTATAATCGAAAACTCTACACACCTTGGTCATATGAAATATATTTCATTCCGTTAATTTCGAATCGAGGAACATTTTTCTGCCATCACTTTTATTTATTTGATCAATGAAAAACATTTATGAAAAACTTTTTTATGAAATTTTTTTATGATTTTTTTTTTTTTCAACTGCTGATCTGAATTGTATACAAATTCGCGATAATGTGCATCATTTATGTGATTCCACATTCGATGTTCGGCGACTTTATCTGGAGACATTCCATTTTTCAAATTTTCCTGCCCAGCGTAAAGTTATGGGATTTTTAGAAACATTGATATGGTATTTCTGGTGGAATCAGATTTTTTCAAATAGTCCAATTCAAATAATTAAATGAACTATTCGGTATTTTCATATCAGAAAACAATTATTATCCCTCAATAGATGATCGAGTAATCATCGAACCATTGTAATCGTTGATTTATAGATATCGGTGGAAGTGCCGGGTTTTAATTGAAAATAAAAGAATATAATTTCTTCTCAAATATCAATTGACAATTAATTGTATTTATTCCTCATTCACATTTGTCATCATTTATTATAATTTATAATTATAATCATTATAATTCACATTTATTATAATTACTCTGACTCGAAATAATGTATTCCTCTTGGTAAAAATAGAGTGATATATTGAACTGTGAGAATATTATATTGATGAATCACAAATAAAATAGAATATGTTAAAATATGTACAGTATAATCGTGATGATAAGTTTGTGCAACAATGCTCAGAGTGATGTAGCACCACAACAATACAATTCACAATAATTTCTACACTCTAAAGGAATTTCTAATTCTCATTTCAAAAAATTTAAATATATACTTCAATTCAACGGGTGTCAAAGAAATATATGACATCAGACATAAAACGACAAATAAGCTGACAGCTCTAACCCCCCCCCCCCCCCACCACTTCCTCTTCCCGATCCCGTCAGCTCGCATTGCCATCCCGTGAAAGCTTATCCCTAGGAATATTCCTGACGGGAAGTGACGCGCATGGTGAGGGAAACTGGCTTCGCTTATTGTCATGACAAGTCATGGGGTTTAAATTCTTGTTCTGACAGATTGTAACTCTGGTTACGACAAAATGGTCAATATGTATGAAGAACTATCAACTAGAATTAGTTTGCTCGTTTATCGACATCTAAATTCTTTCAAAAGGTCTGAGAATAAACAAACGCATTTCTAAAACAATAAGCAAATGAACAACATTTATTTAATAGTTTATCTGATCTAATATCATTGTATCTAATAGTGTATTGTGATACTAGGAAAACGCCATATATGCGTTGTTAGACGAGTGGATAGTAATAGTATGGATAAAAATTGGTAAAAACTACTTCGAGTGGAACCAATTTAGCACATTTTATGTTTTTCCTTCGTAATGACTGACCCGATCAAGCTGAAAATTTCCAGAAATGTGTATCAAAATGTAAATAAACTTCACGCAAAATTTCATTTCTTGGAAATTAAAAATATTTCATTTTCTTTTCCGATGTGTTATGTATTTTTGAAATTTCTGAAATTCATAAAAATATATGTCACCACCCAATAATGCCACAAAACTATACAGATCTGAGTTCGAAGTTGATAGCTGTAACCGTTTGACCTGTGGAGAACCGACAAAAAACATTGAAAAAAAAAAAAAAAAAGGAAACCAATATTTTTCAGTATGTCAAATTGAATCCTCGCTAAAGCTCGTCTAATTATGTATGTATTGTATTTTCATGTCATGTAACCTTCGACGACAATATTATAAACTTTATCCACTCTATAACCTTCAGTCGCTTATTTTCTTAATCTTGAACCAATGTTTTGACAGTCGTACACGCCGCATACAGGTCATGCGAACAACTCAGAACAACAGTGGAACAACAGTGTGTTCACTGACATTGTTCCAAGCTCATGATTCGCTACGAAACCACTCAAGGAAATGAGTTCCGTTACAACTTTATTCATCTAATTAAACTAACTCTTCAGAAGAGTGGAAGAAAAAACAAACACCAGCGCTCTCAAGTGAAATTGTTTTCAACTAAACGCATCCTCGTCGTGAATTAGCTTTTAATCCGATTATGAATATTTAATTGGCAAGTTGAGAAAAGAAAGGGAGAGAGAGAGAACGAGTGATAGTGAAAAGAGAAGAGAGAAACCGAATCGAGAATAATGAGAGAAAGGGGATGTGGAGAGAAATAGAGAAGAAAGAGAGAGAGAGAACGAGAGAGAACAGAGAGCGATAATGAGAGAGAGAAACCGAAACAGGAATGACAAGAGAAGGGGAAGGGAATTACAGATAGATAGAGAGAGGGAAAGAGAGAGGTAGATAGAGAGAGAGAGAGAACGAGAGAGAACAGAGAGCGATAATGAAAGAGAGAAACCGAAACAGGAATGACAAGAGAAAAGGAAGGGAATTACATATAGATAGAGAGAGGGAAAGAGAGAGGTAGATAGAGAGAGAGAGAGAGAGGTAGAGAGATGGAGGTAGAGAAAGAGAGAGAGATATAGTTAGAGAGAGAATCACTGAACTAACATTCCAAGTCTGTTTTTAATCAGAATATTCGCAGTGATTGTGTCAAAGAGAATTAATTCATTTACCAAGAGTTTACTAACTCGCTGTATGATGAAGTCGTCCGTTCTCGAGCATTATTCAATATATACACATATATATATATATATATATATATATATATATATATATATATATATATATATGTATATATATATATATATATATATATATTACACACACATATATATATATATATATATATAATATATATATATATATATATATATATATATATATATATATATATATATATATATATATATATGTATGTAGGCCTACATATAACACCCCCACCACGAGCACTAATTCTGTGAATATTCAAATATTTAGTCCGGCACATGCAGCGCAGTGGTTAACGCGCTCGCTTCATGTGTGATCCGGGAGGCGAGGGGAATTACGAACCCAGTTCGATCCCCGCCGCCGACCATCTTTACAGAGGTTTTTCCATGGTTTTTCTCTGTAGTCTAGGCTAATTTCGGAATGGTTCCTATAGTAAGTCGGCCATGACCGCTTACTTCCCACTATCCTTCCCATTACCCAAGAACCTTCATCTCATCATCTCATCATCTCATTGATCATCCATCCGACGCAATTAGATCTCAGTTATCATAACAGTGCGTCGTTAAACCCAATATATATATATCGAATATTTAGTGCTCAATTACTGCTTTCCATCAGTACCAGTCCCATTATTGGTGCTCCGGGACTTTTCGAGATATTGACTACAGAACTCAGTGGTGGGGGTTCTGAGTATTGACGTTATTATATCTCGTAGATTCAGTAACAGGAATTATAAACCCATTTCACACTTAATTAAAGCTCCAACGAGAATCAGCTGGTAATGAATGTGATAAAACAATTCCGCCGTTTATTGTTCCACGCTTTAACCGTGCAATTACCCGTATTCCTGAGGGTTCGTTGCTTATTAGGTTCGAATCGGACTTGGAAGAGGAAGTGAAAATAAGACATCTCATTTATGACTCTATTATTACACATATACTCCTCAAACGATTAAACCAATTAGCCACATTAAAACCTCCATTCGCCAGAACCACGCAGTATCAAAGAGGATTCTATTTTCGGTCTGCCGTTTTCTATAACTCTTTACCTGTCAATATAAGAACAGATGATTCTTTTGATACATTTTGTAGACAACTCAGAACATTTTTACTCAATTAGATACTTTAAACTTTATATATTTCAAACTTTTGATACTTTAAACTTCATATATTTCAGATACGGCATTATTTTAGGCATTTGTATTTTATATTTAGTTATTTTTATTCTCAATTCATTTTTTCTCAATTCATTATAATTTGTATAATTTATATTATTATGCAGGTAGTGAGGCACATGTTGTTACGGGGCTCCTGCTCTATTCTCACTACCTGTAGACAGTGTAATTTAATGTATTACACTGTATAGAATCCATAATAAATAAATAAAATAAATAAACGCAGAATGTGCGTTGTGCGATGAGCGAGATATCTAGAAGGTTGATTTGGTTGATTTCTATTCACTAGTAGAGCTAACTACCATGGCAACGTGTCCAGTATTTGTCTATTTCCATTGTTGTTAGCACAAAATCCTAGCCCTGATCTTGAGGTGGTCTTCAAATACGTCACATTTCTGCGATCTAAGAGACCGTGACTTTGTTATTATCTCCAATTGTCATGGTATTTAACTCTTCTAGAGAATATTATCCAACAAAGTCCTTAGTCCTTCGAATCCAGCTAGGCCTAGGGCGTTATTTTAACTGGCAGTCACGTAAAAGATACTGATTCCAACCAATAATGATTCTTAACCGACCAAACGAATAGCACAGATCTATAAACCTTGCCGCGACATTTCTATTAAGCCTATGACATAATCTCCTCGCAGATCACATTAACCCTAACCATTAACAAGATTAAAACCTAAGTTGAATTGCCGCTTCGATCGGCTGTCCGCTACCATAATGTACCATAGACGAGGAACCGTTTCGAGCTCAACGGTCATTATTAGTACAATATATTACTGTAATATTGGAAATTCGGCTTTTACGAGATATTTTTCCTCAATTGAATGTATTCGAGATTTATTGGGAGATTGGGAGAAGCAATGGGGTTGGAATGGTGGTGGTTATAGGTTGTGAAGTAGGTGAAGGCGGGAAATTTAGTGGTTCTTTTAGTGGTTCTCTTACGCAAGAATGAGGACTACGTTCGCCGAGCTGGTAGAAAGAATCCCTGATGATGGCAGGTGACATCCTGCCGAAACGTTGGAACAGAAGGTAAGGTCCCGAATGGGACCGCAATTCTAACCAGAAACAGCAAACGCGGTCAACCCGAGAAAGCGACATAACATTTATATATATATATATATATATATATATATATATAAATACATATATATATATATATATATACTGCGTTTTCCTATTGATGAAGTGAAATATGGTATAGTGAACTCCCCGTAACGTTGTAGAATGTTGATATAGATGAGAGCGAGTGAGAGGTCCGAGTCGACCTCCGCCTTTAATTACTAACCTCTCATCCACGCTAAAATCATTTCTACTCGGGACATGATGAACCAACAACTTCTACATTAAATAATTAATTGTATTTTCTCTGTGAAGTTGGCTACATTGGTTTTGAGCTCAGCTCAACTCGATTTAATAATACATACAATTCCTGACAAACTTGGTGAGGAGAATTCTCTCTCTCTCTTTCTTACTCTCTCTCTCTCTTTCTCTCTCTCTCTCTCTCTCTCTCTCTCTCTCTCTCTCTCTCTCTCTATCTCTCTCTATCTCTCTCTCTCTCTCTATCTCTCTCTATCTCTCTCTCTTTCTTTATATATATATATATATATATATATATATATATATATATATATATATATATATATATATATATACATATCTTTCTCTATCTCTCTCTCTTCCTCTCTCTCTCTCTCTCTCTGTAACTCTCTATTCCCCACTATCAATATTTCCATTTTCTGTGGCCCTCTATCTCTATCTTTCTCACTATCTCTCACTCTCTCTCAATCTCTCTCTCTATCTCTTTCTTTCTCTCTCTCTTTATCTCCCTTCCTCTCTCTCACTCCCTCTCTCCCTCTCTCCCTCTCTCCTTTCTCTCCTTTCTCTCTCTTTCTCTCTCTCTCTCTCTCTCTCTCTCTCTCTCATACACATTTCTCAGTCTGTTTGCTGTTAAATAATTCCTTCTGCCAGACAATAATTAGTACCAACTGTTGGCGAACGAAGATCGAGCATTAAACATGATTTATGCAACTATTAGTACATTTAGCGCTTTTACTAACAGTCACATTTCTACCAACCTAATAACATAAATAAACACGGTTTGAAATAAATATTTTCATTGTTTCCGATATTCTTGTTAGGGGTGATTTAATTAGTGATGAATATACATTGAAAGGTAACGTCATTGGAAAAAATCGATTGAAAATACTATCGAAGATTTTTTTTTTGAAGAATCAACAATATAAAGAGATATGTGTCTTCGCTAAGGGGTCCATGGGAGTCGATTAAGAGTAATATCACATATTTGGTGATAACTTTTGAACGGTATGAGATATCGAAATTTCAATACCGGTACCTTCAAGATGGTATGAATTATATATATATATATATATATATATATATATATATATATATATATATATATATATATATATATATATATATATATATATATATATATATATATTGTCATATTGTCATATTGTCATATTTGTATATTGTCAAGCGTATAAACGGCTGAAAAATGTGTTTCATCAGGGAGGCGCCGGAAGAGGGTATACTGGAATAAAGTATACTCGGTTGTGTGACATGGGTTTGGGTGTCCAACCTTACCTTACCTTACCTTACTTTCCATTCCACTTATAAGTACCCGAATCCCATGTCACACGACTAAGTTGATTTTATTCCAGTATACGCTCTTCACCGCCCCCTTTTCAGGTAAGTTGAAATTGAGTCTTCGCTTCGCTCATCCAACAAAAACAAAAAATTGTGTCTCATCGGTACTTCATAATGTATGCTCATACCAACTTCATTAATTAAAACATTACGCTAGAATAAATACTCGAATCACAGATGTATTATGGGATGGAACATATTAGCTATAAAACAGAAATATATATAACACATGAAACATTTTATGACGGGACGACACCCCCGGGTGATAGTGTTAACTGATAGGGGAAACGGTCGATCGTGACAACTGTGACGAAAGTGTGAGTTTTTTGTTACTTACTTCACTTCTATGTAGACACTATAATTAACTCTGTTTGATAATATTATCACAGTTTGTTTTCATGAGGGATAAGAGTTGCGTACAAACTGGATAAATCTAAAACTTTAACAATAATTGTATAGAGAAAATTGCCGCAATTTCGATGATTTTACTATTACGAATTTCTATGCAATTCGGATCAGTCGTTTAGAAAAAAACTAGGAAAACGCCATATATGCGTTGTTAGACGAGTGAATAGTAATAGTATGGGTAAAAATGGGTAAAAACTGCTTCGAGTGGTACCAATCTAGCACATTTTATGTTTTTTCTTCAAAATGGCTGACCCGATCAAGCTGAAAATTTTTAGAATGTATGTAATTCAAAATGTATCAAAAAGTAATTCTACTTCACGCAAAATTTCATTTTTCTGAAAATAAGAATATTTTCTTTTTTTTCCGCCATGTTATTCTAATGGGTATTTTGACATTTCTAAAATTCATAAAAACAAAAGTTACCCCCCGATAATGCCACAAAGCTATACAGATCTAACTTAGATGAGGAACATTATTGAAAATAAGTTTGAAGTTGATAGCTGTAGCCGTTTGACCTGTGGAGAACCGACAAAAAAAAAAAAAAAAAAAACATACATGCGAACATCAATTTTTTTCAGTATGTCAAATTGAATCCTCGCTAAAGCTCGTCTAATAATGTAATAAATATTTTTCATTCATCAAATATTTAAAAATGTAAGCAGAAATAGTTTTGTTGAGATTTACGGCTTTCTACATTCGTTGTCAATGAGTTTGTATCAAGTTTCGATGTTATTAAAAAAAAAAATCAAGGTTCAACTTTTGATATAAAAAATATCTGTTGATATTTATGTTATTTAAATCATTTGTACTGATGCTTATAAACATACAACGTGATCAAATACGATTAAATCTAATTGTGACTTGTAAACAGAGTCAGTATCAATAACCTCAATTACATGCGTCATAAGGCATAAAAAGCCTGGTTCACAATTGGAATATGGAATAGTTAGATGAGCGTAGCGAAGACTTTCACTGAACTCTTACGGAACTTTGTCTGTGCGTTTTTTTTTTTTTTTGTAAACACTGCACAGGTCGCAGGGTTTGACCGATCGACATGAAACTTTTTTTTTAAATGCAAACTTATCCAACTTAGAACTGTATAGTTTTGAGGTCTAATTGGTTGGACCATTTTTGAGAAACATGATTTAGAAGTTTCTAAAAAACCCATAAGATCTGGCTGAGCGGAAAAAATTGAGAAATGAAATCTCTTCAATATGATTCAAATTTTCCACAAATGTGAACACAAGAATAATATACATGAATAAAAATTTGGTTTGATATTCGGACCAGCCGTTTTGGAGAAAATAATATAATAAATGTATTTTATTCATCGGAAAGATAGAAATATTAGTTGAAAAATGTTGCATTGTCGAAGTCACGGCTTTCTAGATTCATTGACATCGGATGAAGTTTATTTCAAATGATCAAGGTTTGTAGAGTTTTCGATTATACTTTATACAGACATCTCGCTCATCGTACAACGCACATCCTGCGTTTGCCTAGTATATTAGGCTTTGCAGCAACTGTCAAAAGTAATGTAGACATTTATTCCTTCAGAATAACGGTAAGTCACTTGACTACAGTAGTAACATCATCTGATTGGTCAGAATATGGCTTGTCATAATGGTCATAAGAAATGCATTTTTTTTCATTTCTTATGACTTATCACCTAATCACTAAAACCAGTTTCTTATTGTGAACGGTTACATGGAAGCGCCATCCTCCATTTCGCTTATAACCTGTAACACCATTGCTGTTCCATAATCGCTATTCCATATTTCAATTGTGAACCAGGCCTTAAGTCAAAACAACATTCTGTCCGGATTATACTCATTCACTTCAATTAGTTGTTATTGTTGTTGTTTATTAGTTATTCATTCTATTAATATCTGTGCGCATTAATCTAATCAGAGGCCATTTAATAATGAATCATTTGATTATTCGGCTGGCGTTGCTAATGACAACAGGGGCGATAACTCGATTGCGAGGGAGAATGGATGGGATGGAAATTGAAAATATTTAAAATAGTCATATTATTGAGGCGTCCCCAGTCACTAAAGGGAAAAAGTTCTCACCGGGATGATTATTTTAGACTAGGAAAACGCCATATATGCGTTGTAAGACGAGCGGATAGTAATAGTATTGGTAAAAATGGGTGAAAACTGCTTCGAGTGGTACCAATTTAGCACATTTTATGTTTTTTCTTCAAATGGCTGACCCGATCAAGCTGAAAATTTTTAGAAATGTGTAACAATATGCAATTCAACTTCACGCGAAATTTCATTTTTTTGGAAAATTATTTTTTTTTCCCGCCATGTTATTCTAATGAGTATTTTGGAAATTTCTAAAATTCATAACAAAAAAGTTACCCCCCGATGATGCCACAAAACTATACAGATCTAAGTTAGATGAGGAACCATATTGGAAAAAAGTTTGAGGTTGATAGATGTAGCCGTTTGATCTGTGGAGAATCGACAAAAAAACATGAAAAAAACATAAAAACGAACACCAATTTTTTTCAGTAAGTCAAATTGAATCCTCGCTTGAGCTCGTCTAAAAATATTGTGATTGTTTATTATGGATCGACCGTATTTTAGAAGGTGCTTCTCCGAATGGTGTGAAGCAGTTTCACAACAATACGTTCATCAAGCCACTGCGATAATTTATGTTTTAGTTGACACTGAAAATGGTCACAAAACATGCATCTCGCGTTACATACAAATCGCAGGATGTTACATGAATATCGAGTGCATAATTATAATTGACACTCAAAAGTCGCAACTTGAGAACTTGAAAAGTTGAAACTACTCAACTTTCATCACTCTCTCTCGATATAATATCGTATTTTTTAATTGATAAACCACTTTGAATATTCCACCCTCTTAAGTTTCTCATCCCCTATGACAGGGGTATCGAAACTACGGCCGGCGAGCAACACCAATCCGGCCAGCCATAGTTGTTTTTGATTACATTGTGAAATGTACAATGTAAGTAAATCATTGAAAATAACTAGGAAAACGCCATATGTGCGTTGTTAGACGAGCGAATAGTAATGGGTTTAAATGGGTGAAAACTGTTTCGAGTGGTACCAATTCAGCACATTTTATGTTTTTCATTCAAAATGGCTGACCTGATCGAGCTGAAAATGTTAAGAAATGTGTATCAAAATGTAATTCAACTTCACGAAAATTTCATTTTTTTGGAAAATTATTTTTTTTTCCCGCCATGTTATTCTAATGAGTATTTTGGAAATTTCTAAAATTCATAAAAAAAAGTTACCACCCGGTAATGCCACAAAACTATACAGATCTAAGTTAGATGAGGAACCATATTGAAAAAACGTTTGAAGTTGATAGCTGTAGCCGTTTGACCTGTGGAGCACCGACAAAAAAAACATAAAAAAAAACATAAAAACGAACACCAATTTTTTCCAGTATGTCAGATTGAATCCTCGCTAAAGCTCGTCTAATGAGATTCATGTAGCTCCCTACAAAATGGCATTGTTCTTCTGTTGGCCCTTAGGACGTGTTGGAGGAATCAGTTTGGCTCTTAGACTGAACGATTTGGAGACCCCTGCCCTAGTACGGCAGCTAATTGATAACCCGTTGAGCCATGCGGCAGTAAGAAGGCTTTTGCCCACTTTTAGGAAAACAAGCGGAGAAAAAACTTCTACGAATAACTTAAGAAGAAGCCTCGGCGTATCAGTCAAGCTGGAAACTTTCCAACTTTTCTCTTAGAAGGTTTAGCATATAGTTAAGTTATTCTGTTTTCCCTTGACGATTAATCAAAATATTAATATTATGAGAAGCGAGTATGAAGGAGTGAAATGAGTGAGAATATGGTACCAGTCACGATGTTGTGGTGTGTGGGGAGGGGTGAGGGGGGGAGGGAGGAGTGATACGGGGAGCGACAATTTTGTCTGGAAGTCGGTTTTTAAATGGGACTAAAAGTGGGTGATAAGATGTGTGACGTCATGACGCAGTTGCTATGTTATGATAGCTGATATACCATAGCTGACTCACGTTTAAATGGTCCAGGTTTCAACTCCCGATGCAGTTACTTTTTTATTTTAGCGAATTAATTAGGCGAGCTTTAGCAAGGATTCAATTTGACATACTGAAAAAAAAATGGTGTTCGTTTTTATGTTTTTTTGTCGGTTCTCCACAGGTCAAACGGCTACAGCTATCAACTTCAAACTTTTTTTCAATATGGTTTCTCATCTAACTCAGATATGTACAGTTTTGTGGCATTATCGGGGGGAAACTTTTTTTTCATGAATTTTTAAAATTTCAAAAATACCCATTAGAATAACACAGCGGAAAAATATATATTTACATTTTCCAAAAAAATTAAATTTTGCGTGAAGTTGAATTACATTTTCATACACATTTCTGGGAATTTTCAGCTTGATCGTGTCAGCCATTTTGAAGAAAAAACATCAAATGTGCTAAATTGGTACCACTCGAAGCTGTTTTCACCCATATTTACCCATACTATTACTATCCACTCGTATAACAACGCATATATGGCGTTTTCCTAGTAATTTCACAATTCGACGATCTATTCAGTCCAATAAAACAAATTTCTTCTACAAAAACATTCTCGAATCCCCCTCAACCCCTCCCTCACACCACTCCTCCAATCCCCCATGAATAAAAAATTAACAAATACATATATGGGAAATTTCAGATATCCCAGAGAATTATAAAAACAATTGGAAGGATGGAAGTTGGGGGGGGGGGTATACGTTCACGGAATTAAAAACATTGTGCACGTCCATTGGGGAGATAGAAACAACATTCATGAAATAAACTTTTACAGTTTTGTGGTTTTTACTTTTTTTAATATACCATGACCTACATCACATTTCGACGGTCGCCAACTTGGTTAAGGCGGTGAATGCTCGACGCTCATGAAAATTGTGACATTTATCTTCAATACTAAGAAAATGCCATATATGGGTTGTTAGACGAGAGAATAGTAATAGTATGGGTGAAAATGGGTAAAAACTGCTTCGAGTGGTACAAATTGAGCACATTTGATGTTTTTTCTTCAAAATGGCTGACCCAATCAAGCTGAAAATTTCCAGAAATGTGTATCAAAATGTAATTCAACTTCACACAAAATTTCATTTTTTCGGAAAATATTTTTTTTTTTTTTTTTTACGTTGTGTTATTCTAATGGGTATTTTTGAAATGTCTGAAATTCATAAAAAAAAGTTACCCCCGATAATGCCACAAAACTATACAGATCTAAGTTAGATGAGGAACCATATTGGAAACAAGTTTGAAGTTGATAGCTGTAGCCGTTTGACCTGTGGAAAACCGACAAAAAAAACACAAAAAAAAAAAAAAAAAAAAACATTTTTTTTTGTATGTCAAATTGAATCCTTGCTAAAGCTCGTCTGATGATATCCCATTTTTGTGAATACAATCAATTTTAAGATAATACGTCAATGAATTTCATCACATTCCTTTTATTCATTGATGTATTATCTTAAAACTGAGTGAATTCTCAAAAATAGAATGTCATATCAATTAAAGAATATACAATTATCTTGGGGTTGATATACTTCTTATTCAATTAGACTGGTTCGTGAACATGGAGAAAAATAGTGAGATGAAATCATCCATTTTTATAAAGTACAGAGCATACACCGACCTTAATAAGTATCCTACTGAGTTTAGTTCGGGTCATGACTTTGATAAAGACATGACCTATATGTTGTCGGACGTCCAGTCAGTTACAGCCGCCCTCCGTGGCTCAATCAACTAGGTCACTTCGAATTATTTTTCCAAATTGATCGTTTAATGTGACCAAAAACGGTGTGATATTGGGTGTATGTCAAATCATCGAAAAACCATTTCTTCTAAAGTTCGTTTCATTGAAATACCGTTTGATCCGAGGGGTTATCAACTTGACATTTTAGTGTACACCTGATATTTGATTTTTTTGATTCTTTTGATTTTTCTCGATTTTTTTATTTTTTTTGGATTTTTTTGATTTTTTTGATTTTTTATGATATTTCTGATTTTTTGTGATCTTTTTGTGATTTTTGTGATTCTCCCTGATTTTTCTTGATTTTTCTTGATTTTCTTGATTTTTGTGATTCTATTTGATTTTTTTGATTTTTCGTGATTTTTCTCGATTTTTTTATTTTCTTCGATTTTTCGTGATTTTTTTTATTCTATTTGATTTTTTGATTTTTCGTGATTTTTTTGATTTATCGGATTTTCTGTGATTTTTTTGATTTTTCGTGATTTTTTTGATTCTTTTGAATTTTTCTTGATTTCTTGATCTTTCGAATTTTTGATTTCTCTAGTTTTTTTTGTTTTCTCTCTATTTTTTCTGATTTTTCTCGATTTTTATGATTTTTCTCGATTTTTTCTATCTCTCTTGATTTTTTTGATTTTCTTGATTTTTATGATTTTTCTTGATTTTTTTTGATTTTTCTCGATTTTTTCGATTTTTCTCGATTTTTTTGATTTTTCGTGATTTTTATGATTTCTCTCGATTTTTTTGATTTTTCTTGATTTTCCGTGATTTTTTTGATTTTCATGATTTTTCTTGATTTTTCTCGATTTTTCTTGATTTTTCTTGATTTTTTCGATTTTCCGTGATTTTTTTGATTTCTCTCGATTTTTTTGATTTTTCTTGATTTTTTTGATTTTCCGTGATTTTTTTTTGATTTTTTTTTTCAAATGTACACCTGATTTTTTTAGTTGTTAACCCCTCGGTTTGATCGAAAAACAATTCGTAAGTTCGACATTTTTTTGTCGGACATTCGGTCTTTCGAACATATGGGCTTTCGATCAAATGGTATGTAACTGTAATATATTATACTGTATTATCAACGAATCACATAATTAATACTACTTCCTTCGCCTACAATCACCTATATCTAACACGGTTAAAAACTGTCTAAAATGGCAAAATGCAATAATGTAAAAATGTGAATAATGAATATTTTCACCTTGTTAATATTTTTGTTATTATTGTTGTTGTCGTTTTTATTGTTGTTTAAATTCCACCCAAACTAAACTTGAACGACTGTCTTGAAATGTAATCAATTGCTGTTCTCGCCCCGTCAGTTTAACATGGGTGGAGGTGCCGGGTTACAGCATTAGAACGGAATGCATTGATACACAATATTGGCAGCCTCTATTCACCGGATCATCTGTGTATGCCACAACATTCGGAGGTTGTTGTTGTTGTTTTTGTTGTTACTGTTGTTGTTACTGTTGTTGTTGTTGTTGAGTGCATACCAAATTGACCGTAATCACCCCAATCTAACCAATTGATTGAACCTAACCCATCCACACTAACCCAAGCCAACTAACCTGACCAACCCTAAACAGTCCAATCCAAACTAAAACCTAAAACCTGAAAACTAAAAAAAAAAAAAAAATGAAACCTTTGCTGAAACTAATTTAGAACTTACTTCCGGTTCTGCGCATAGCCACATCAACACATTCAGGCGTATTGGAAAATCCCTCTGACTGGTTGACTGGTTTTGGGCGTTTTACAAAACCCATGCCTTATGCCGGACTCGAACCCACGCCCGAACTGATTTAAGTTTCTACTGCAGTGCGATAGTTGACTGAGCCACGCGGGCGGCAACCTAATCTGAATCGGATAGCTATCCCATATATTAAAGCTGGTGTATAGAATAGAAATAAATGGATGAATTCCGAAAAACTTTAGCCGATATTTTTGTTTTTATGACAGTTTATTTCTAGCTTTGTTCCGGCCCATAATCAGACATTGTGCACATTTAGACTGTCTTGTATAAGCTTCTTCATTCCAACATTTTCAACGGATCAACACACCGTATCGGCAATGTTAACGAATAGAAGAGACGGTCGATCGAAACCATCCGTCATGCAATTTACTTCAATTCAACATCTTTAATGGATCAACACACCCTATCGGCAATGTTAACGAATAGAAAAGACGGTCGATCGAAACCATAACGTGAATCATTTCACAATATATCGATAACAATGATTTATTTGGAATATTTCTGTGGAGGATTAAATCATCAATCTTATTTTTTCTCTCGGGAAAATTGGAACATATTTTCTCTGCTGTTTTATTTCTGTCGTTTATTTTTTTATTGGCTCGAGAAAACTGAAATCCAATACATCTGCGTGGAGAAGTGTTTTCATATCGTCTTGTTTTATTTATCAGCTTCCAATCTAGATAGAGGCATACTTGTTTTCACCAAAGAAGGAGGTTGTCTACCAACAAAATGAATGTGTCAACGATTTTGAAAGATTCAGTTCGGGGATATTAATTATACTAGTCCCAAGAACCGATTGTACCAACTGATGATTAAATATTAATTAGGTAATCATTACTTAAGGTACAAGAATAGCATACGTAACCAAGGGTGATAACAAGTTAATTTGCTATTTTTTGCTTGATTCACTAATCATCACTTGGTACAACTGGCTCTAAGAAAAATATAATCGTTCATTTTTTTTATATATATAATGGGTTAACGACGCACTGTTATGATAACTGAGATCTAATGGCGTCGGATGGATGATTAATGAGATGATGAGATGATGAGATGAAGGTTCTTGGGTAATGAGAAGGAAGCGGTCATGGCCGACTTATTGAAGGAACCATCCCGGCATTAGCCTAGACTACAGAGGGAAACCATGAAAAACCTCTGTTAAGATGGTCGGCGGCGGGGATCGAACTGGGTTTGGAATTCCCCTCGCCTCCCGGATCACATGAAGCGAGCGCGTTAACCACTGCGCTGCATGTGCCGGTTGTCCATTATTTCTTTTTGATTATTATTTCTTCTTTCTTTTTTTTTGAATGTTCAAAATGTGAAAACTCATTATAGTTAATTTGGGTAGGTGGTCTCAGTATTGTCACCCTCAACTCTCGTTATAGTCAGCCTCAGTATTGTGTGCCTTGATAAACTGTGCTTCAAGAAGTTTTACAGATACTGTGCCTTGATATGTGCAGTCATATAGTGAGCCTCGATATAGTCAGCCTTGCTATTCTGAGCCCTGAATGTTAATATTAGTCAGGCCGAGATTACTAAAATCTCAAAATATTCGGAAACTCGGCCTCAGCCTGACTCCACGAGCATCAGTCGGATTGTCATCTATTTGAACCAAGCGGTAAACTTTCGTTGTATATAGACCGAGACAGAAGTATGTAGCCTATATTGGTATATTCTATAATCCAGTTGATGAATGTTTTTTATTGTCATGTTATCGCTAGTTTTACTGACAGTCGAGACCGGCTTCGGATATTTATTATTGACTCCGAACACGAGAGTGGAACTCGATTAGCACGCATCCATCAATGAGAGAGAGAGAGAGAGAGAGAGAGAGAGAGAGAGAGAGAGAGAGAGAGAGAGAGAGAGAGAGAGAGAGAGAGAGAGAGAGAGACAGACAGATATATAGAAAGAGAGATACAGAAAGAGAGACAGCAACGCATGCATACACACACATACAAGCAGGGGTAAGAGTTTCCCCATCGATCCGGGTATCATCCACCACCCCCCGTCCACCCCCAAAAACCACCCCCACCCCCACCCCCTGCATTACACGTCGGGGCCCACACCACAGCTATGTCACCCGTACAGCGAAACCCTAAACCCTAACGGAGGGCACTCCAGGTGTCAAGTGATAGGGTAGCGATGTTGGCTGAACTGCATGATTGGTGACAGAGATTCCATTAGGATCTATCGGTACTGGTGGCTCAGTGGTAATACACTTGTACCATGTGACCGGGTGGAGGTAGATTGGTCCTCGGTTCGATTCCCGTCACCGTTCATCTTTAAGAGTCCATGGGAGTCGATTTAGCGGAAAATCAGGTTTTTGGAACGGTACGAGATATCGAAATTCTGAAAACAGGGAGACACAGATATTTTCAATACCTCCAAGAATGACTATTTATCTGAAATCGTCTGATCGTCAGGCGTATACGCTAAAAATATACATTTATTAACCGTATACGCCTGACAATTATGTGATGTGAGATACATAGTTATTAGTTACACCGTCTTGGAGGTATTGAAAATATCTGTGTTTCCTCGTTTTCAGAATTTCGATATCTCATACCGTTCTAACGTTATAACCAAACACCTGATAGCTGAATAGACTTCCATGGACTTCATGGACCACCCAGGAACCTTCATCTCATCATCCCATCATCTCATGTATCATCCATCTAACGCCATCAGATCTCAGTTTTCATAACAGTGCGTCGTTAAACCCAATATAAAAAAGGACCCGGCTTTTTTTCTGAGTCGTGACGTAGAGATTACTCGATTCTGTTCATGTTTCTATACAGAATCAGTAATGCCTTCATGTTCCATGGAGGACAAAAATATCAATTATAATATCAGAAAGTGAGATAATGATTCATAGTTTTCTCCAAAATTAGGGAAATAAACATCGTAATTATTCATCGAAATCCAGTTTCAGTATTGTTACGTCCTTTAACATCAGGGTTGGAAATTACGCCACTGTAACTCGACACCATCCCTATAATAATCCCTATCATGTTTACACAACTCGCCACTAACTACCCCCTGGGATTATTCAACTTCTCCGAACGGTAGTCTCCCCTATCCCGTACCATTAGCGACCGTCAGTCCCGACCCGTCTACACTCAGCCTGTAAGCCACCCTCAGCAATTAGCCAGGCATTGTCCAGTACTTACACGAACGGTTCGAAACCCCCAATCGTTATAGATTCAACATAGGAAAAACACTCGATCGTAATCATCAGATAAATAACGGTAACACATGTATGTAATCATTGCTGTAGGCATGTTAATATCATATTACGGTTGACATAAATAATTGAATGTTCGAAACCTCTGGATTTAGTGTTAAACCATATAGGGGACGGTCGATCGAGACATGAGAAGTGTGATATGTGGTGTGACATAATACAGGATTAATGATAATTATACGTAATGTTTGTATAATATAAAGTACATGACTGGACGTGGCGATTAAATATATCAAAGGATATATTTGTATGGGGAGTATATTGGGTTACCATAGTAACTGGACAAGTTGGATCGGCTAGCCTCCGATACAATGAAAAAAACGTACACCGAAAATAACGTACACCGGAAATGACGTACACCGGAAATAGCGTACACCCCAAAAAACGCCCCCAAAAAAACGCCCCTCAAAAAACGTACACCGAAAATAACATATACCCAAGAAACGTACACCGAGAATAACATATACCCAAAAAACGTACACCGAAAATGGCGAACACCGAAAATAACGTACACCCAAAAAACGTACACCGGAATTTGCGTACACCGAAAATAACGTACACCGAAAATGACGTACACAGAAATAATGTACACCAAAAAACGTACACCCAAAAAAACGTACACCCAAAAAACGCACAGCGGAAATAACGTACACCGAAAATAACGTACACCAAAAATAGCGTACAACGAAAAAACGTACACCGAAAATAGCGTACACCGAAAAAAATGTACACCGAAAATGACGATATTTTCATACATGATAGTATTTTATTTTTGTTGGAGGGGAATAGTGCCCCACTATTCAAATTGCTCACGACACCTTTGTATTATAACATTTGACTCTCATTAGCATTTTCGACAAATATTATCGGCATCAGATGTATCAATTTTATTTGTAATTATTCTTTGGGGTGGTTAGATATCACCCTTGTAATGCACCATCCAAACGATCCTACTTTTATCCATGATCCTAATTGGGTGACAATGATTTTATATCAAGTTACGATCTTATTTTTAAAAAATCATCAGACGATGTATTTGGTAATTCTGTAACTTGCACAGTTAAAGTTCTATAACTGTAAATACACCCTAGCGGAAACTTTTCGCCCTAAGGCGACTGGGACCGCCTTGATTCTTTGTCTCAAGCGACAATAGCTGCAGGAAACAAAAGCAACTGGAGATGAAACAATGGACCAAACTGCACGCTAATATCATTGATTGTGACGTAGTCTTGTGGCTGAGTCGTTGAACCCCCCTCCCCCCCCCCTCCCCCCCTCCCCCTGAGGCGTGTCTCGCCAGTCCATACCATCTTAGTCAACAAGAGAGTGCTGAGCACTGCATGTATTAGCGAAAACGGTTGAAGAAGAAGTAACTATTCTGGGGGGGGGGGGGGGGGTGCATGCACGGTGCTTATAAAAATAGAAATAATACATTTCAATTCAATTCAATTTAAAATTTGTGTGGAAGTGTGAAAGAGTTCTTTATACAGAGATGTTTTTATAGTATAGATGAATTTATGAATGATTGCCTAGTTACATGTAGGGATAATAATCAATATATTTTTATCCGTTTGAAAATGTATCAATTTGTTTCCATCTATTGATGTATCAATGTTAAAAGAGTATTATTGAACATTCGAAAAAAAAATGAAAAAAATTAGATCTGCGCTATCATAACAGTGCGTCGTTAAACCCGATATAAAATGAGAAAAAAATTGAATATTCCGAGAAAAAATTGGAAAAGCCAGTTGGAAAATACGTTGAACAGTAAAAAGTAACAACATTAATCCAAAATAAATATGAATAAAATGCGTATCTGATAGCTCGAGTTTTGTTGTGATTTGTAAAATGTTTCGGAAACGCGTGCAGCTTTGTCTTTACTGTGTATTTCGCTGTGGGTTCAAACTATTAATACACTCAGAATCTTGGTGAGCTTCCAATTATCAACGCCAGGGTGTGTGATGAAGACAAATATTATAAGATCAAGATTGGAGTACTACAAACATTTACTGAATGTAACTAAACTCGATTGAAATTAAGAGGATATACAATCTGAACAAAGCGTATATTTTCACAGTAAATACTAGGAAAACGCCATATGTGCGTTGTTAGACGAGCGGATAGTAATAGTATGGGTAAAAATGGGTAAAAACTGCTTCGAGTGGTACCAATTTAGCACAATCTATGTTTTTTTTAAATGGTTGACCAGATCAAACTGAAAATTTCCAGAAATGTGTATCAAAATGTAATTGAACTTCACGCAAATTTCATTTTCGGAAAATAAAATATTTTCTTTTTTTTCCGGGTATTTTTGAAATTTCTAAAATTCATGAGAAAAAGGTTACCACCCGATAATGCCACAAAACTATACAGACCGAAGTAAGATGAGGAACCATATTGAAAAAAGTTTGAAGTTGATAGCTGTAGCCGTTTGACCTGTGGAGAACCGACAAAAAACATTTAAAAAAAACATTGAATCCTCGCTAAAGCTCGTCTAACAAAATATGGGTGGGTTGTTCTACGATTTCTGTATTTTACATTTTACATATTTTATTACTTCGATTCGATGTCAAAATGGAATATTCGATAACCGATTGATTTGATATCAAAAGAATGATCGATATCGAATAAAAAGTCGGGATTGGGTTCAAAATGAGTAAAAAAGCAAAAATATCGAATTGGAATATTCGCGCGATATTCGATGGTCGATTCGATTGATTCGATATTGGTTGTTCGCCCACAACTCGATTTCTATGGTGACCTCACAAGAAACATGATATCTCCATCCAGAGTCTGTGTTTCTGGTAGCCTATAAGTCAGGAGACGTGTTCACGGTTGCCTATACGAAAGGAGACTGTGTCTGGTAGCCTATCAGACAGGATGACTGTGTTTCTGGTAGCCTATAAGTCAGGAGATGTGTTCACGGTTGCCTATACGAAAGGAGACTGTGTCTGGTAGCCTATAAGAAAGGAGACGTGTTCTTGGTACTCTCTAAGAAAATAGATTACCATTTCGTCGTGATTAAATTAATTCTGGAATATCTCAAGACATGTTTTGCTGATTAAATTGAATTGTCTCTAGTTGCTAATTTGACTCTGACATCTGCAGTGGGGCCGTGTGCACTTCTTGTCGGTCTGGTTGCCAGTTTGACTTGTTTTCTTCGGCGTTCTCTCAACACATTGTCTTGATACCCCTCCCCTATCTCCCAACCCTCCTTCTCAACCCCCCCCCCCCCCATCAATTGTCTTATACTGGCTCATCACAATGTCTTGATACTACTCTTCCCCCCCCCCCTCCTCAATTATCTTATACTGGCTCATCACAATGTCTTGATATTACTGTCCCTCACCCCCTCCCCTTTCTTCTTTACCCCCCTGTCAACGCCAGTGGTCTATCGTTCACCTTTAATTGGGAGTTGAGCCCACAATGTAATTTATTAGCAGCGTCAATAATGCATGAACTGTTTCAGTATCAATTTATTGATTTTTATTCTGTGTTTTTAGCAATTTCAAGTGTAAAGCAGAATCTGTAATGAAGATATATATATATATATATATATATATATATATATATATATATATATATATATATTGCATTTTTTTCCTTTCCTATCATACATATATCTTCTTTGTTCTTGTTTTTATTTTAATAAAATATTGGTAATATTGGTTTCG
This sequence comes from Brachyptera putata, assembly GCA_907164805.1. NCBI lineage: Eukaryota > Metazoa > Arthropoda > Insecta > Plecoptera > Taeniopterygidae > Brachyptera > Brachyptera putata. The sequence goes on from OU015473.1 coordinate 2,246,479, forward strand.
ATTTTTTTCAATGGTGTTTCATCTTTTTATTGATCCAATAATTCATTCATCCCCATTTGTAATTTTTATTATACGAAATGTTTTGTAGTGAAACTGATTCATACATTTCAGAGGAGAATCTTATGAAGTACTGTCGATCCACAATAATCATTCACATAGGTCACATGTTGAATGTATTGTAGGCCTACAATCCAATGATGAGTAAAAATATCCATTCTAACTCTAATATAAATTTGTTTTTTCCAATTTTTAAATGTGAATTTTTTCACATTCATAAACAATTTTGACTATAATTAGCTTTTTTACAATTATGGACTTTACCTATATAGAGTTATATTAATATTGAGGGGGGGGGGAGAGAGTTGATTGGTCACTCCCTTTGTCTCGTGACGCACAAACAAATCAAATGCCCACCAACAAAACAAAAAGAGTTGAATTTTAATTAAATATTTTAATTTCTACAAACCAATATTCAATCACCATTTCATCTCCAACATTCAGCAATCAGCCATCGGCGATAAAAATATCAACTACGCTCATCAAACAGCCGGGAAGCGGTACAGCAGTGGCGGATACAGGAGGGGAGGGGGGGGGCGTGGGGGAGATCGCCCCTCCCATAAATTAGAAGCGACGAAAAAAAGTCGTAAGAAGGAAAGAAAGAGAATGGAAAGAGAGGATGAAAGGAAAGAAATATCGTATAAGCTACGATCTCATATTTTCCATGATTGTATTGAAAAATTTGATATCTGAAATTTCGACATCTAAACCTCATCTGAAACACGTTAAAGTACATTAAAAAGAGGTGAAATTTGAAAAATTCCCTGCGGGGCCAGAAGGGGCCTTTCCTTATTTACCCCCGCAGGTCACCGGCTTATAGCGATAGCGGGTCGTTCCAAAATTGTGTTCTCATATGGCATTTTTTTTCATAACTGGAATCGCCCCCTCCTCCCCCCCGCCCATGAAGGGTGGTTTACCCCGTTCACACTAAGTCACGGGGTTCACGCACAGTGCTAATGCAAATAGAGCAATTAACCTTCACTATTTTTTTCAATGTTCTAAAACCAGTGTAATTGAATGAAAAATTCACATCTCCAAGATAATTTTATACTCTTTAATTAATATGACATTCTATTTTTATGAATTCAATCAGTTTTGAGATGATACGTCAATGAAATTCATCACATTCTTCGTATTCATTGACGTATTATCTTAAAACTGATTGAATTCACTGAAGTATAGGTCATATGCATTAAAGAACATAAAATTATCTTGAAGATGTGAACTTTTCATTCAATAACACTGGTTTTTTGAAGATAGAAAAAAAATAGTGAAGGTGAATTTCTCTATTTTTATAATCACCGTGCAAGAACCCCTTAAGGTTGGAAACCCAAACCCATGTCACACAACCAAGTCAATTTTATTCCGGTATATGCTCTTCAGGCGCCCCACAAAAATATATGTAATAAAACCTATACAATTATAATATTTTTAATGGAATAATTTATTATGTATACATTACGGATCAACTTGTCTTTCAATAAATCAGTACTGCTATCAAATTACAAAGGATAACATTCTTGTAATCTTACAAATCAGGGTCAATACCCATTCATTGAATGTTGTTCTGCCGATCGACCGTCCCCCCTATATATTAACACTAACCCCAGGCGTTCCGATTCGTCAAGTACACTATCGTTCATTGAACATCAAGACCAATGCTACCAACCTACAAACTCATCAAATACATAATTACGTTATATTTATTTTTCTTATTATATAATAATAATGACGTCATTTGTGATGAAGGTTCCGAAGGACCGTCCCCCCTATCCCACAGCACTAGCGCACGGGTGGTTTCATCCTTCATATCTAGTGTGTAATTGTATCCACGAGATATGAAGGTTCCGAGCGACCGTCCCCCCTATCCCACAACACTAGCGCACGGGTGGTTTCATCCTTCATATCTAGTGTGTAATTGTATCCACGAGAGATGAAGGTTCCGAGCGACCGTCCCCCCTATCCCACACCATTCAACGAGCGGGTGTTTCAAGCCTTCATCTTTCTGTGTAATTGTATCCACGAGAGATGAAGGTTCCGAGCGACCGTCCCTCCTATCCCACACCACTAGCGCACGGGTGGTTCAAGCCTTCATCTCTCACTTGGCAAGTAATAAAAGTTATCCTGTACAAAGAAAGAAACCTTGGCATAAATTTAGCGCTAGATTTAATACAATCTCTGATAATGGCGATTTTGTCATTGAGTAGTTTTAGTCCCAAGTACACGGGAGTTTTTTAAATGTTGGATAATGTTATGATTCAATTTATTCTTTGTTGTACGATAAGAAAGTGTACAAGTATTGAGAGTTCATTTTATTGATCTATTATTATTAGACGAGCTTTAGCGAGGATTCAATTTGACATACTGAAAAAAATTGGTGTTCGTTTTTTTTTTTTTTTTTTTTTTTCTCGGTTCTCCACAGGTCAAACGGCTACAGTTATCAACTTCAAACTTTTTTTCAATGTGGTTCCTCATCTAACTTAGATCTGTAGGCCTATAGTTTTGTGGCATTAGCGGGGAGTACCTTTTTGTTTAATGAATTTTAGATATTTCAAGAATACCTATTAGAATAACCCAGCGGAAAAAAAAGAAAATATTTTTATTTTCCAAAAAAATGAAATTTTGCGTGAACTTGAATTACATTTTGATACACATTTCTGAAAAATTTCATCTTGATCGGGTCAGCCATTTTGAAGAAATAACATAAAATGTACTAAATTGGTACCACTCGAAGCAGTTTTTACCCATTTTTACCCATACTATTACTATCCGCTCGTCTAACGACGCATATATGGCGTTTTCCTAGTTTAGTATCTAACGTCTTTGGTTAGAGTTGAAGACATCAAATACGTCATCATTGTCGCACAGAATGACTCTCAAGAAATAACAATCATTTTCATTTTTATCAACGTGGTAACAAAAAAATTGCACAACCTTTTGTATATACAGTTTATGAAACTTATTTGTTGTTAAAAGTTGACCTTGACTCTTCATTCTTGACGATTACATTCGATTTGATGGATGAATAAAGATGAATAAATTTAATTTAATGGATGAATAAAAATGAATAAATTTGATTGAATCGTTCGTTGGTTGTTTTCCAGCATGACACATCAGAAACGCGACAGTTTATTATTTTTATTTTGTTTTATATTGGGTTTAACGACGCACTGTTATGATAACTGAGATCTAATGGCGTCGGATGGATGATTAATGAGATGATGGGATGATGAGATGAAGGTTCTTGGGTAATGGGAAGGATAGTGGGAAGGATGCGGTCGTGGCCGACTCATTGTAGGTACCATCCCGGCATTAGCCTAGATGGAAACCATGAAAAACCCCTGTAAAGATGGTCGGCGGCGGGGATCGGACCGGGTCCGAAAACCCCTCGTCTCCCGGATCACATGAAGCGAGCGCATTAACCACTGCGCTACATGTACCGGTAACAACATGTTGAATGAACTATTCTAATAAATCTATCTATGGCATTGTGGTGTTGAGATCGCCCTTGTGGTGCCCCATTCGAACCATGATATATCTTTCATCCATTACCTTAATTCGGAAACAATGTTTTTGTATGAATTTTTGATGTTATTTTTTTTTTTTTTATCTTTCCCAGATAACCAATGGTGATTGGGCCAGGGGGTGTACATCACCAAATCTAGGGCGGTCGTCTCAAGTCCCGGATTCCGCCAATTCCGGGCTCCTCCATCTCTCTCTCTTCCTCATATCCATCAATTTCATCTTCTTCTTCTCTCCCCACCAATTCTCTCCATCTCTCTTTATTCTCCCACCAACTCTCTTCCTTCACTTGCCTCTATTCCTCCCCTCGATTTATCACTGCATCCATCACTCCTTCTTGCCATCTTCCTCTTGGTCTTCCAACTCTTCTTTTTTCCATACAATTCCCTACCATCTCAAACATCCCTTTGGGTATCCTCTCATCTCCCATTCTCATCATGTGTCCATACCATCTTAACCTTTCTCTTCCAATTTTGAAAGACAATGTTTCCACTTCCACTTCCTTCCTTATAATACTGCTTCTCTTTCTCTCCATCTTTCCATCCATCATGTTATGTAATAAAAAAAAATATCTACAGAATATATCCCTTTTTCTCAATAAAACTATTCAACTCTTTTATCGACTACTATCCACAATGACCAACCTAACCTTCATTACCAAGAAAAGCCTTGCCACTTCCTTGCACGCGTATCGCATGCAGGCGGCCATGGCATAGACTGCAGGAAAGTGCAAGTGCATTTGTTGGCAGTCAACTGCATTCGACTCGTCATGTTGTTGACCCTGTGACGTTTCGTCACACCTCTCTGGCACGCCCACACAATATACTCTCTGTCACGGGAGAAGGTCGGATACTGACTTGAGGAAAAAATATAATAAAAAATATATATATGCATAATATGGGACTATATATATATATATATATATATATATATATATATATATATATATGATAATATATATATATATATATATATATATATATATATATATATATATATGTGTTATATCACTGGCACATGCAGCGCAGTGGTTAACGCACTCGCTTCATGTGATCCGGGAGGCGAGGGGAATTCCCAGCCCAGTTCGATCCCCGCTGCCGACCATCTTTAAATGGGTCTTTGATAGCGTTTCCCTCTGTAGTCTAGGCTAAATATGCCGGGATGGTTCCTACAATAAATCGGTCACGACCGCTTCCTTCCCACTATCCTTCCCATTACCCAAGAACCTTCATCCCATCATCCCATCATCTCATTATCAACCATCCGACACCAATAAATCTTCGCTATCATTAAAGCGTGTCGTTAAAACACAATATAAGAAAAAACACATTGTCGAAAGTGAAAAGAAAAGTTGGGAGTTGGAAAAAAAATCAAAAGTAGTGTTTTGGGAAAAAAATATCTCCTTTCAGAATATCTTCTCTCTCTTTGATTTTTCTTCATCTTATTTTCTGTTTATCTCATTTTCTTTTCTATCTCTCTTGCTTGTTCTATACATTCTAAAATTCACTAGGGACGGGAAAAAAGAAATTCGATCTTTTTTCCGGTCCATGTTTATTTATTCCAAAGTGAATCAAAATTGTAAAGGTACTTAGATATAATATATACGAACCGATTTTACCAACCGATTCTTGGTTTCTCACATAAGCTTGGGTGTATGCGGGAATTGTTCCCACAATTTGGCAATGACCGCTTCCTTCCCACTCTCCTTTCCACTACCTAAGAGACCTTCGTGCCATCATCTCATTAGTAATTCATCCGACGTCAATATATCTCATCGTTACAACGCGTCGTTAAAGGACATAGCAACCTAAAAACTAGAAATTATTCAATAATGACAATATTTAAATACCTAATTTTAGAGAAAACTAAAAATCACCAACTAAATTTCAGAAATAATAAATAGTTTTATTCCCTCCTGAGATCAATTGGACAAGTTTTTCACTCAATTATGCTAACCATGTAATAATTTTTTTTTTTTTTTTTTATCCCTTGGGATATAGGCATTACCAATTCTGTACAGAAACATGAACAGAATTTCGAGTAATTTCCACGTCAAGACTTAGAAAAAAGGCCATCGATCCTGGAGGACAAATAAATGAATTACAATATCTAAAATTAAGATGATGATTTCTAGTTTTCCTAGTTTGGGGTGGTGAGATCGCCCTTGTGGTGCCCCGTTCAAACGATCTAATCTTCCATCCATAGCCCTAATTGCGGAACAATGATTTCGTATCAAGTTTCGATGTTATTAAAAAAGGGGGGGGGGGATTTCTTTAAAATCGGAAAAATAAATATCATAATTATTCGTTAGAAGCTAGTTTCAAGATTGTGATGTCCTTTAATATCGCTAGAAAAAGAATGAAAGAACCGGAAAAGAAAGAAACAACCGAAAAAGAATGAAAGAACCCGGTTCGATTACCGGTGCGGATTGAAAGTTGAAGTTGATGAATCTGATTGTCGATACGCTGTCGATAAGTTAAAGCAGATACATGATCGAGTGAGCCAGAGAGATCGACTTACGTCAGCTCTTGAGACGACTATCTGATTGAAAAAGAAATACAACAAAAAACAATTTGTGATTTATGATGTATAGTTCACTCTAGCCTACTTGTGTTACAAAATTATAGATTTGTTCAAAAAACATAGTTTGGCCCAGTTATACGAATTGACAGTTATTGGATTAACCAATAGTTAGCGGATCAACTTGTTATCACCCTTGGTTACAAATGTTATTTTCGTACCTTTAACTAAGAGTTAATACGCTAACTATTGCTTAATCCACTAGTTATCAATTCGTCAAACCCGGCATTAGGTTAGTAAAATGGGCTCTCATGCCTATATTATTATTGTTAGCTGAACGACCCCACCAACAGCTAGGTTATACGGGGGAACGAATGAGCGGGTGATTATGACAATATGAAATGATGATAGTATATGTGTATATATATATATATATATATATATATATATATTGAGGTTAAAATCCGGAAATTTAACTAGACACGAATAATAGTGATAGTTTTAACAGCCGAAATAATAATTTTAACTAATTTAGGATAAAAATTAGAACTCAAAATGTATTTCGACCGGTACTTGGGCTAGCATCCCACTGGATATGCGAGACATAAATTCTCATCACAAATTAAACCTCATTTTTATCCCAGTCGTTGTTTTCTCTACATTCTACAAAGAATATATCAAGTCCGAATTGATACCACTGCTACACGCTGCCTCGATTGTGTACCGGTAGCCTTACCTGAATATTACCTAGGGCGGATTTTTCAATAGTTCGTAAAAAGTTGACCATCTATTAAAATGTTATCATATTGTTTCCCTGTGTTAATTTATTCACTCATCAGTTGATTACCCTAACGGGTTTCTTAACGAGCTTGAGTGTAATATTATAATTGCATATTATATAAAATATACATTATTATAATGATAGGCCTACTTATTGCGTAGTTGAGAATTGGACTTGTATAATAGTTTGACAATATCTATTCTGGTTTCTTGACATCGTTACAAGGTAGAAGGTATAAAGTGTAGGAAGAAACAATAATTCTTAAAATAAATTGTCAGAAAATGACTTACCAACCGCAGTGATTATACCCCAAAATCTTGTGAATGGGACGAGATAGTCCCAAAAACAATCACACGTCGAATCGCGATATGGTGTCATTTTCGCCATTTCACACGAATTGTCAACACATTCCACTAATAATCACACGAAAACACGTGAAATATAAGATAATCTTTCGAGCAGTGAACACCCGAAACGTATTCCCGCTCAACGAAACGTCAACTGAAATGTGGGCGGACTGAGCAGTGTGCAGATCTGCTCCCGGTAGCTAAACAGCTGGGTTACGATGGTTACGAAATTCCAGATATCAATACAAGCGCTCTCTAGGCGAAAGAGATGTGAGAGTTACGGCGGCTCAACCAGTACTGTAGGTTCATCACCGGCAGGAAGTTGGCTCCCGACTCACTGGACTACAAGTTAATGTTTCGACAGTTTCCAGTTGACAAGAACTTGAAGGATGTACCGATCGTCGGAATTCTTTGGACATCGTCAATTTTGGGAATTATCGAATTTTTGTTTAAAATAAACCAAATCAATTGGGATCCTGTATTCCTTGCTGTCGCTAAATTTGATGTGTACAGGACTAATTGAAAAATTGGTATCTTTCCTATAGAATGTCATATTTGGACATTTCCTATTTTCGCAAAATGAAAATTATAATAAAAAAAAAAAAATGATGAGTAGGCCTAAAAGCCGAATTGAATCGGTCATTCATCTTGGATCACTTTCATATACGATCTGGTGTGATCTCATGTTTGGACAACTTCAAACTTGTATTTAATAAATGTTTCCATTATTGAAAAAAGCTGGCTCTAAACCGTTTTGAAAAATGTTTTACGATTCAATATTATATTTCTCGAAAACTTGAAAAGTCTGTTCTCATAGTTTTTACTTTCACCCCTTTTCATACTGTCTCCCCTTTATACATAGTAACACTGCTTTTATGAGTGTTTTTCTGAGTGTCTGGTTTGCTATCAGTCTGGTATTGTTGTTCTTTGGTTGTTGTTGTTTGGTTGTTGTTCTTTGGTTGTTGTTCTTTGGTTTGGTTGGTGGAGCCGGAAGCCAATTTCACACCGGCAAGTTAATCGTGTGAAATTGTGAGGTTATGTCAGTTGTTGTGAAGTCTGATTTCAATTTTCAGCTAGGCCTACTATGGGTCAGAAAATTGTATGAATTGAAATTATGTATATTATTAATATAGTATCAGTAACTTATTGAAGTAATGGAAGTGAAGTGTTAAATTGAGAGAAGAAAGACAATAATTTTTCTTCACATATTAGCCCATGTTTTTTTTTATGATTGCGTTCCAAAAGTGAACCAATTTCAATAATGTGGTCTCCCTATGCAAAAGTGTATGACCCCATCAAAGTAGGAAGCATAGATGGTACAGATACAGAACCCCACGACAATGCCATCGTGCGAGCCATAAATGCTACCTATACACCAAACAAGGAAGTTAAAGGCAAACCCGAGTGTACAGTATTCGTTGCTAGGCTAGATTTAAAAACGACAGCGGACACCTTGGACGATGTGTTTTCATTGTACGGCCGTATCCACAAATGTACGTTGATAAGAGACGTTGTAACTGGTGCGTCGAAAGGTTACGCTTTTATCGAATACGACAAACAAAATGCAGCTAAGGATGCTGTTAGGAGAGCCTGTGGTAAAGTTATTGACGGTAGAACGATTTTGGTCGATTTTGAATGTGAAAGAACTTTGCCAGGGTGGAAGCCGAGAAGATTGGGCGGTGGTTTCGGAGGGAAGAAAGAGTCGGGCCAACTGCGGTTTGGTGGAATAGATCGACCGTTCAGAAAACCGATCATGGCCGTCGTCAACGTAAGGGATGAACCGAGTAGGCCTAAATACGATTCAAGAAAGCGACACCGAGATTCCAATTAAGAAAGACTTCGTTGCTGTACTTATAATTATATGTAAATCAGGTCTAAATTAAATAAATGTATTTTTGTGTATTATATCTTTGTTTTTCATGCGTACCTTTTTCGTTTATCTTATCATTGATTGTAGGTCGTTCATTTAGGCTGTAAGCCTGTCTAGAAAAACAAGTACGTCCCTTATCCAAAGATAGTGTTGCCTATAGGCTATACATATATATCAAACGCATGCACTTACATTATTTATGAGTTGATATTCTACATTAGGGACTGACAACACTGAGTAGGCCCCCTTCCGTACATAAATATTGTCGATATATAATTTAGAGAATAGGGTCCATGTAGATGGAAGTTTTTAAAATTGGAGTGTTTGGGTTTGAGTGCGTAAAGCAGGGTTTCCAGTTCCGATTTTTTTTGTCGTCCGACACTAGGCGTATATCGGTACGATTTTTTACCGGTGTGTTTCCACTTCGCCTTTACCGTCACGTTTTCGTGACGTCATAGTCATAGCCTCCATTACCTCTATATGCACAGGCTTCTTGGAATGTTGGGAATTATGTTTAAAATCGCACTTTTCATTGATAGATGAATCGATATTTTCGGGAGTCGATTCTTTTTTTCGATCCTTCAATATAAATCCTAACAACCGGAAGCAGATGAATCGCAATCGCAGTGTAACTTCCGGTAAAATCGTGATTTTGGCCGACAAAAGTTGGAGTCGAGTCAATAATCACGACACCGAATCGGTGTCGTGAACCGCCATGTTTCCGGTGAATACTGGCTTGTGATTGGGCAGTTGGAAAAATCGTGTCGTACGACAAGAAAAAATCGGAAGTGGATACCCTGCTTTACAGTTCAATATAATTTAGGCCTCTAAAAAAAATATATTGATACCGTAACATTTCTTGATAAGTATTTCCTTCCCAATCCACAAGGCTTATGAATTGTACTCATGTTGTTGACTTATATTAGGCTTAATGATGCACTGTACTGATAAATAAGATCTGAACTCATATCAATAAACGATGAATGATAGTTCTAAAATATGTTCACGTTGAGGAAAATATGTAAGGGTATCAACCAATGGATGAAATGCTGAAATAATTTGTTTTAGATGAATAAATGTTAAACTTTATATATTATAACGCACACATACAGAATCAGAGACAGTTACTTGCATCAAAGAAAGAAGAAACCGCAGGTAAATTGTAAACAGACGTACTTTGATGCGAAACCGAAGTGAAACCGTGTGAGGATGGCTGTAAACAATCGTGGTCAATTCAGCAAAGGTGGCCAATTACTACGCCAAACCTATTAAGTCACTGTAGCTGGTAATTGATACCCCTGATTACGTCAACTTTACGATTGGTTGAATTTAAATTGAATCGGTGTGATAATATTGAAGATTCTAAAACACAACGTTGCCATACGAGGCATTTATTGGTTGGTCCCTCGACTATCTTCAATCCTGGATGCTAGTATACCAACAATGTGTCTATAAAGTGAACAGTACAACAATGGACGGATTAATCTAGATCACAGCATCAAGTTGTCGGGTACGATTCGCCCAATTTAATAATTCATAATTAATAACACGAAAATATTGTGAGTTATTTTACAAATGTTGCACTTCGATACATAGCATCGAGCCATTGTTCAGAGAAAAACTCGAATATAATGGATTACTTTTGAAATGCTGACCATTTGTAAATTTGGATGAAACATTCAATCCAAATTAGGTATTTCTAATTGTTTTTTATTTTTTTCTGATGTGCTCGCTCCACAGGTCACAAGGTGAACCCGATCCACACGATGCTTTTTCCAGGTATTACGGTACTCAAGTCAACTGTGAAGACTATAGATTATTTTGACAATTGGTCGAGTAGATTTTGAGAAAGAGCCGAATGGAATTTTGTAAATACCCAGAAGAATACGGTAATACTGTATTGAGAATAAAAGGTGAAAAATATTTTCATACAAAAAAATCAATATGTTATAGGGCGTAAGGACAACATTCTTGACAAGTTTTATGAAAATCGGATGACCACTTTCATAACCAAGATGTGTAGATTTGTATTAGGCCTTACGATTCATATAAATATGTCACTCATCTAACAATTCACATATATTGCCTTTAGGTAGTTGTTAATGACAAATAATACTGGTAGTAGTTCTTGAAATAATACATATTCAACTTCAAATATACGCCTACTGATACTATGATAGGAAACCCATGTATCTGCGATCTAGCCAACATTTTAAACATGTTACAATTCCAATATTTTATTCCTCTAACAGCTAACTCCTGAATTGGATTTCCGAAATTTCCCTAGTTGATATTTCATTGAATAGGCCTACACCTAATATTGAAAACTAATTTAAAAAGAGATTAACTTTGCAAAGTATTAATAATATGTACAGAACTAATCGAAGATGTAGGCCTAATGTTTAATCCTATTTTGTTGGCAGAATATTGTTTAACAATATCGTAACGACTACGCCACATTCTCTTAATAATATATTAGGGTAAGCTAGCTGTTATTTTGTCTGCTTTCCGATTGGCTCATATTTACTCAACTTCTCCGGAAAACCTCTCGATTTATCCGCGTTTTGCCTCGTCGATTCAACTTTGGTCAATCCCGTTCCGTGAATTTCAAACGAATTAGTAAAGTTCATAGGTTCCAACGTATTCGGCGCTAAACTTATTCTCGACGTCGATATCGATTGACTCGCTTTCGACTCGGGTCTACCCGAACCTTGACTATGGACATTCAATTCTATTCTATCAATAGGTGGTAAATTACCAGTCCAAGGACATCTTTTACGAACTTCCGTCACACTTTTCTTATTAGCACTAACAGTCGTGGTTTTTTCCGTTAACTTTTCTTGTCCTTCTTTGAGATCTTTCAGTATCGCGTCTTGTCGAGATATTCTACGACCGTCGTAGCCCATACTTATGCTACTCAATCTTCGATCCGACAAGGATTTACTCGAAGTTTGTCTGTTCAACGCACTGTGATACGCACGAGATGCCGCGGCAACCGGTTCGAAAGATACGTTCAGCGGAGTTGTAATTACGGATCGACTCAAAGGGGACAAACTTTTTACGACGGTTGTAGGTCTGTTTAGAAGTTTAGAAGGCGGTCGTTCAGATGAAAGATTGATTCTGTTTTGATCTGTTCTCGCTGATCGATGAAGAGACTTCGGAGCTATGTTCAGTGATTCGTCGACGTTGATTTGTAGTAACGTAGTTGAAGGTCGTAGATTAAACGAGGAGTTCACATTATCAGGTAAAATACTACGTGGTTTTCTAGACAGGGAATTCGAAACTGGTCTTTGGGTAGATTGGGCATTAGTCGTTACATCTTTGATGAAATTTGAAACGTGAGGTTCGAGTATTGTTTCTACTTTTGGCCATACATACGCAAACAAACCATCCATAACTGATTCGGTTAGTTTATCTTTGAGCACTGATTGGTCCGATTCACACTTTGAACCCATTGTTATATCGTCGTACTTAAAACGTTCTGCTTCTTCATTCAACTCGATATAAGACGGAGTTTCTTGAGTTATAGTTTCATTGTCGTCGTCAGAATCTGAACTGTTGGCACAAAACACTTCGTCTTCGTCTGTTTCGATGGCGGGCGATTCAGCAGTTTTGGTGGGTTTTATTCCAACTCCGACCACACGTAAGTATTTGAACTTGGATTTCCACTGTAGACATTCCTCCAGCATTTCTGCGCTTAAATTGTGCGAGGGTCCTTCGTCATACAGAAATCTTTCTACCTCGTCATACATGTCCTGTACCTTCTTTGTGGTTTCTACTTCAATTTCCTGTAAAGAATTCAAAAAACTACATCATCATACAATAAAAATTCAGTAACCTTGATCCTTTCCTGAATGTAAGTAGTGTCTTGCAGCCAATTTCATAATTTTGAGTAGGCCTACAGTTCGTAATTTTGATATCCTTATTCAGAGTAAAAATACGGGTTAGTATACGTACGTCGGACCATGACATGAAACTGGCTCCACTTTGACTGAAATCAGATGATTCCGTTTCACAGCGATCCCAGTACTCGTCCCAAGCAGCTGATCCAATCTCCGAATTCTGGCTGTGAACCGAGAAGAAGAAAATTGATGTAACTAGAGGGTCTGGGCAAAGTCAAAAATAGGCCTAGCAAGGTCTCATTAATAACGTCGTAGGCCTATAAGCACATTCTTTTTACAATTATATGTGATAATCATGAAACAACTTACTCGTCATAATATGTCGACTGACATAGCCGACTGTAGTTATCTTCTCTCGATGGCACGCTGGATCGACTATATACTGATGGACACCTTGGTAATGCTACTGACATATCAGTCAGTGTAAACGGGCCGACACTTGTACTCGACTGCGAACCAAATTGATGTTCTATAGGCCTACCCCCATCTTGGATCTGTCGGTCTGTTGAAGGTGGATGATCGGTCACTTCATCGGCAGGTTCAGGAAGAGGTCGTTTATCCAGTAATTTTATCTTTCTTCCCATATTTCTAATAAAAAGATCATAGAATTATCATCGTAGAAATATCAATGTAATTTTTTGACAGATGAGCCCCTAGATTGAGGTTAGGATTAAATCCAAGATAATACGCCTACTTACATACTTCTCGATGGTTTTTTGGACATTCTTTCGTAGCTCATTATTTGAGGTAAATGAATGGTACCTGGAGAATCCTAGGATTGGATTTTAATTAAATATTTACGGCATTTTTGGGAATAACAACCTTGATTCAAAATCGATAACTGGGCCCGCGTGCGCGTATAGGCTTACACACACAAGGAACGAAACTGACAACTGTAAACAAGGCTGTGGGTCAAATATATGTTTCGTGTATTTCTCAAATATTTGATGAATAAAATGAATTTGAGTGAATAACTCAAATGATGAATGAAATCTAATACACAATAGATGTTGAATTATGTGATGTATTGTGGTTTACATATAATATGATTTAATTCAAAAATCAATCATCAGCAAACCGGAAATTCATCGTCATTGCCAACTGTTTAGGGAAGTGACGTCAGAATCAGTCTGACGTACGTCTGCTCTGAATTTTCACGTACTTTATTTTACGTGCTACATTAAATTGTTTATTAAATTAAATATAACACCAGCCTCTACACAAATGTAAGTTTTCTACTCGGGGACATTACTCGCAGCGTTTGATACAAACAATCGTGAAAATAATAGTGTGTAGAACGTCAATAATCTGTTGTTTACCAGCTCACTCTCTCTTGGATCTCCAGCAGTAACTTTTTCCAGACACATTTCAAGTCATTTAGACGTCACAAGCTGCAAACCAGTTAAATGTTACGAAATGATTGGATTCTAGGACAGCACTGTCATACGAAATTCACTAGGCATAGGCTAATTACAATCAGAACCAATAACTAGGCATAAAACGATTGTAGATTATTATCCTGACGAAGTTTGACAGAACCCTAACCCCCTAGGCCTAGGCCTAAGAAGGGATTCAATGGCCTAAGCCTGCGGCCTTGCCTGGTCACTTTACCTAGGCAGGCCTACTTAGATACAGTCATGTGCCAGGAAATAACCCAGGCAACAATGCAAGAGCAATAGGCCCAGACCTCAATTTTGCTGACTCATCATTATGAGCCTCAAATACCTTTCAAGGGTATTCTTTGATACATTGGCATAACCTAGCCTAGGGGCGGGCATAGTGAACTGAAATTATAACTAACCTAGGCTAGACCTACTAAAGCCTAACAGATGTTAATATGTATGCCTTGGGCATACAAAATGAAATGCCTGAGTTATGACATCCAGTCAATCTAGGCCTAGGTTTAGTTCAATTCTATGGCCCAGATTGAATGGACCCTATGCGCTAGGTTTGTCTTCTCTAGGCTCAGCCCTAGTCCAGAAAATAAACTATTAATAATGTAATTATTTCTTTTCAGTTAGAAAATGTTCATTTGGGACTGGTTCACAGGTGTTCTAGGATATTTAGGTAAGTTGGCTGGTTGTCAGTGTCTGTGCATATCAATTTAGTAAAAATAGGCCTACCCTAGCCCCAGACTTTGAAGTAATTTTCACAACAATAGGCCTTGTCCTAATAATGATACTGTGACATGCGAGAAGATACCGAAACATCGATCTTGAAATACTACAAATATTGATTTCTAGTATCCCCTTCAGCTCAGTGAGTTTGGGTCAAGGGCGTGGTTTCGAGTCCAGCACAAGGCATGGGATTTTGTAAACATCACCCATTCTGTCATTTGTACTCCCAAATAACCCAGCTGTTGTTTTGTTTGGTCTGGTAGGCCTAATTCTTGGTTGAGCCAAAACAAACCAAGTTGGGCACTGTACCTAATCTAACCACATTGACGTATCTGTAGTGCACTTTTCAAGCTGTGGCTGCATTACGGAGAATACCTTGTTTTTCTCAAGAACGGCCTAACCCAATTTTTCTGTAGGCCTACTAGGATCCTTATATACGGTACTGTATTTTGTTTCAGGATTGTGGAAAAAGTCTGGTAAACTTCTGTTCCTCGGATTAGACAATGCCGGCAAAACCACGTTACTACACATGCTGAAGGACGATCGTTTAGCACAGCATGTACCCACATTGCATCCAAGTAAGAACAACTAATTGAGATTTCCTGTTGGCGTACATTTAGGCCTAATATTTAGTGAAATAATCGGTAAAATTACTGTGACACTGAGCACGCCTGTTTATTTGTTATTTCCCAACCTCCCCCACTAACCTAACCTACATATCACCCCCTCCAGCACCCCGCCCTCCCAAACAACATGCAAAAACCATCAGATTCAAGTGAGTTTGAAAGCTATAAAAAAAAACAATTCTTAACGTCCTGCGACTTTTTCTGATCAATATAAACAAGATCTTTCAGTAATCAAGAAAATCAAACACTAATTGGCCAAGATCAGTGTCACAGTAAAATAACTAAATAATCTTCTAAATATAAGCATGAAGTTTACTCTCCTAGGCTCTCGTAGAGAAAGTTATCCGATAGACAAAATATCATTCAATGGATGAGTCACGACACATACAGAATAACTGAAAGGCACAAGTCATCTGCCTTCAGGTAAAACACCAGTCATCAGCTCAAATAACTGGATGTGTTTTGATGACAATTTAATGTCTATCCTACAAAAATATTTCAGACTTGTTTATTATGGCTTTTAAAGAATATATTATCCTCAATGCTTACCAAACACAATGCTATGCTTACCAACTCATAACAAAAAAATGCTGTCTCAGTCTCAGTAATTTTTCATTGAATAATTTATAGTACTGTACTTAGAACTGGTATTTGTAAGTTGACACTTGACATGAATTGTTAATGACGTAGTTGATCACTGGACCAAATTGATGAAGGCGTTATTTTCAATTTATCAATAGGTATAGGCCTATAGGCTTGTAGGCCAAAATGAGTTTTTGTAAAAAAAAAAAAACTTACTAAAACAAGACATTTTTTAATAGGCCCCTACAGGATACAAAATCTGTAACTTATACAACATCGAGAAGAATACCGAAACCAAATTGTCCAGAACCGGTACAGATACTACCGCGCTTGTTCCGTGTGTCCGGGAGATGAGGGTAGATAGGGCTTCGGTTAGGGAGGATCGGCCAACCTCTTTATCGAGGTTTTTCGAGGTTTCCCCAGGCGTATCTATTTATTTATTTAAAACTCTTATAATTGCATATAAATGCGCGGTGGCAAGTTCCCTATCTATCCTATCCTATCACCTCCCTAACCTTCTGACAGAGTAGCTGTAACCCTATTTCATTCCTATCAAATATACTTCTACTAAGTTCATTCCAGTCCCTACCTGTCCTATTCAAGAAAGATAAATTACCGATATCTAATCTAGCCCCCTTTATAACTACCGCTCTATCATTACTTTGCCTACCCCCATACCCTGACTCATTTCTTTCTATAAACCTATGCAGTTCCCCCCATCCCCCCCTCTCCTTCCATTACGGTACCCTGAAGAAATGACATATCCGATCCTCCTCTCTCCTGTATCCAACCAAAAATGCCGGGACCGTTCGTACGACTTGTGCCCTCCTTTACCTACGAAACCTACATCCCGTCATCTCATCAATCGTTTATCCGACGCCAATAGAGCTTAGCCGTCGATTGAGTGCGTCATCAAACTCACACTGAATCAATACATAAACAACACGTTCCGTTCTGTTTCAGCATCCGAAGAACTTTCGATAGGAAACATGAGATTCACGACGTTCGACTTGGGCGGCCATCACCAGGGTAAGCAACTTTACAAATATATCGGCCGTTTGCATCTCGCTAACGTGTCTCGGATAGGCCTGGTACAGTCTCTGTCTAAGCTCTATTAAAATTGTCATCCGTAGGCATATTGTTTACAATTCAGGATGATTTTTGTATATCGTAGGTAATTCTAAAAACTGTTTGATCAATTGATTGGTGGTAAACACTAACCAGTATTATGAGAGTTGTTTGTACCTAAAGGACTTGTTTGTCTGTACATTATTTCCTATAAGGCTACTTCCAGTAATCTAATTTAGGCTTGAACATTCAACATATTTCCATTTATTTAACTGCAGTTGTAATCTGTAACGGTAACAATTGTGTGTACAGAAAGTGTAGAGTGTGCAGCATTTTCTTGCAATGATATTAAATTATAGAAATTCTTGGATTCCATCTTTTTAGGTTAGCCAGAAATGTTTTAAATCTTCACGTCCAAAGCTTTCATGAGCATTAGAATAAAGTGATGATGCTAAAATGAAGTCCTTAGGTCTATCTGATTGAAAGTAAAGATTTCTCTATATAGGCCCTACTTAAACACGGTAGTAACTAAATGTGGGTGAACCGGTTTTGAAACTTGAATATTGCATTTTTCAGCATTTGTAAACTACCTCCAGTGTCGTAGTTCATTAATCATTCAAACCTAAGCTATGTGAGAAGGATAATGACAGTTCAATGTATTTATTTATTTTTTCATCAACATTGAAAACTTGACACAAAGCCATTGATTTGTTTCCCTATAGCGAAGGATGAAAGTTTTATTTTAATACTGTACCAGTATCAGCAGTTGAATACTAGTGTTTTATCATATAGGCCCTAATATAAGTGTTAGTATAAGCTTCCTTCATAATAGGCGTGCAATATATTCTTTCATTTTTTAAAATTATTCGTTTCTTTCCTCCCTTATCTTCCTTATCTTCATAGTTATTATGTTCTTCTATTAATTGTAGGCCTAACTTGTTCGATTCCCACCATGGTCGATCGAGTATCCTGGCAGCGTATACGCTGATAATCAGGCGATTTGAGATAAATAGTAATTACTTAAGAACTATCTTAAAGGTATTGAAAATATCTGTGTTTCCTCGTTTTTCGAATTTCGATATCTCGCACCGTTCAAAAGTTATCACCAAAAAACTGATATTCCCCTAAATCGACTCCCATGGACTCTCAAACGCAATAAAAATCAATATAAAATTATCTGCATTTATATTTCTCATCAATAATGAAGATAATGACACACTCCCAAAGTCCTCGTTGAAAGTTTCATTGAAGCCTCGTGTAGAAGGTCAACGTTGCAGAGCCCCGTAGTAGGGATTAGTAGTAGAGTGAACGTGACCTTGGACTGCTGCGTCTTATCTATGTAGGCCCCCTCTTGTTTGCTAGTTCGAGCAGCTGATAAGGTCGGCGGTCAGACTGGCGGCTGATTGCGACGGTGACAATATGCTAATCGGTGGTTAGGAATTGCAGATAAATCTGATTTATTATGATTGATGGATTTTTACATTTTAATTGCTGTTAGTTTTTTGTTTGTTTTTGTTCTGGACCGGAGCTTTTTGCCGTGCCACAAAAATTATATTAAAATTATATTATCACTATTGTTTATTATACCGGTAAATTGTTCTTGCATTTGGTTTGTTTTCTCCATAAATATTGGTCAATATTTCCTGCCATTTGTTTTAGACAGCCGCACACTTGACATTGTTTTACGCGGGTTTCTTGCATCTTCTTCTGTAGGCCTAATCTATTTTTTTTTCTTAGGAATATATGAAATTTAATTGCAAAATTTTAATATTATTCATATCTATATATATTATTACTAGACTATTATTTTCATACACTCCGTAGTTCATAGGCCTACTATTTTTCTATTATTATATATTATTATATTGATATTAATATTTACATTATTAATTTGCATTGCATCACTATATGTAGCCTACTATGTAGATTTAAGGAGCAAGAATGAAATTATTTTAAATTGAATTGATTGATTTGCAACGATAGCAATATGCCAATCGGTGCTATCTCTCAGTCAAGGTCAGTCGGATTCGATCAAGGCCAGCTTGTGTCACGTTGAACTGGACTTTGTTTACGTGCTTAACTGTTCATCTTGATAGACCCGCAATGTAAATGTTTTTGTTCTGTTATGTGTTGTTTTTGTCATGTGATGTAAACAATAACATTATACTTGTTCGACTTTATGAGAATGAAATCGAGCCGCCCTCAGTAGCTCAGTCAGTTGAGGATCGTCTTCCTGTTCCCTATGTGGTTAGGTTAGGTGGATGAACGGTCAGCTGACTGATCCTCGCCCTTTCTAACTGTAGGCTACTGACATTAATGCACCATGTATATATATTACCTTACCAAGATGGGCTACTTTACTCTTGCGGCCGACTAGCGACATGTGCTCGTTCCGATCTCGGCGGCCATATTGGATCTTCACAAATAGCTTCCAAGCAAAGCCTTGGTGAAATTACTGAGACACTGAGCACGCCTATTTGTGTGTTTTTTTCCCAGCCTCCCCCACTAACCTAACCGACATATTACCCAAAAAATCGAAAATCTACTTTCACAGTAAAATAACAGAAGCCTTCTATATTATTACGAATAGATATGTCCAATATGGCGTAAACTTCTCGGTTTGCAAAGCGGTGTGAAGTTGCTGCCGAGACACAAATATCTACGCCTTCATAACGTTGAGTAAAATACTGTATCTCGGGACGGTGATATATCTACGATTATACCGTACGTAATGAACAAAGACATTCTCTTCTAACACGCCAGTCTGTTTGTCTGTGCAGCGCGTCGCGTGTGGAAGGACTACTTCCCCGCGGTAGACTCGATCGTGTTCCTGATCGACGCTTTCGACCGCAGCCGGTTCCCAGAGAGCAAGGCCGAGCTGGACTCGCTGCTGACGGACGAGCAGCTGAGCAACTGCCCGGTGCTCGTGCTGGGCAACAAGATCGACCGGCCCGGCGCCGCCAGCGAGGACGAGCTCAGGAACTACTTCGCGCTCTACGGCCAGACCACCGGCAAGGTGAGCGGCGCGTTTGACTGATACGTATCGACGTTTTAGTTGGCAGTATGAGCCGTAGTTGTACAAAAACCGACTTGCAGAAAAATTCTTGCGACCCAGTCCCTCACCCGATGAACCGCTATGAGAATCGTGCTAGGCCTGGCTAGCTTCAAGAGACTTTGATTGTTTAATACTAGGAAAACGCCATATGCGTTGTTAGACGAGCGGATAGTAATAGTATGGGTAGTAATGTTTAAGAACTGCTTCGAGTGTGATCCGGGAGGCGAGGGGAATTCCGAACCCAGTTCGATCCCTGCTGCCGACCATCTTTGCAGGGGTTTTTCATGGTTTCCCTCTGTAGTCTAGGCTAATGCTGGGATGGTTCCTACAATAAGTCGGCCATGACCGCTTCCTTCCCATTACCCAAGAACCTTCATCTCATCATCCCATCATCTCATTAATCATCCATCCGACGCCATTAGATCTGCGTTATCATAACAGTGCGTCGTTAAACCCAATATAAAAAAAAATAATGTGAATCAATTCTCTTTCAGGCTTACTTTTTTGTGTGAATCATGTATTTAACCGTACTGTACTGCCATGTGCGCAAAGAACGCACTTGCACATGTCCACCATGAAAATCGTGCTAGATCTGGCTAGCTCCAAGATACTAGTACTATGGTTGGTTTATTTTTACTAGTAGAGCTCTCTGTCGTGGCTACTTGTCTAGCCTTTGTTAGCACAAGAGCACGACACTGGCTTGTGGTACCGAGAGCCGGTCGTATCGAGTAGAATAGATCGGTAATATGTTTTATTTGTCTTAATTGATTGATAGTATAACAATGTTATTGGGGTTGCCAATCGATCAAGAAAATGTAACCGATACCGCAAATTGATCGAAAATATCTTGCATAACCTCAAATGTTGTCTTGTTTGTTCTTGTCGGGCTGCGACGACCGACCGCCTCGACTCGCATTTCTAACCTCAAATTTTGTCTTGCTTGTTGCTACGGCGATCGATCATCTCGACTAACATAACCTCACATCTCGTCTTGTCTGTTGCTACGGCGACCGATCGCCTCGCCTCACATAACCTCACATCTCGTCTTGTTTGTTGCCACGGTGACCGATTGTGTCGCCTCACATAACCTCACTTCTCGTCTTGTCTGTTGCCATGGCGACCGAGTGCCTCGACTCACATAACCTCACTTCTCGCCTCACATAACCTCACATCTCGTCTTGTCTGTTGCCATGGCGACAGCGTGCCTCGACTCACATAACCTCACTTCTCGTCTTGTCTTCTGTTGTCGCAGGGCAAGGTGTCTCGCTCGGAGCTGCCCGGCCGTCCTCTCGAGCTGTTCATGTGCTCGGTGCTGAAGCGGCAGGGCTACGGCGAGGGCTTCCGGTGGCTGGCGCAGTATATCGACTGATCGCTCCGACTCACATAACCTCAAATCACGACCCCCCCCCCCCCCCCCCCCAACTCTCCGTCGTCGGAACAATCCAAATTGATGAACTGTTTTTTAGGTATATAAATTATTCCCCACATTATTTTTAGGTTATGTCTCATCATTTCAGTGTTGCCAATGTGAGAAACGTTTCGGACACGTTCACTCGTGTATCGTACCGATAAAGCTTCTGACTGCAAGCAACGTTTGTTGATGTTTGTTATTTTTTTCGAGTTTTTTTTTTTTCGTGCGTGGCGGGCCTGGAGAGGTGAAATACGCGGAAGAGTTTACGTGGAAATCCGTTTTTTTCTGGACAATTTCGGATAACATTTAGGCTGCTTATTGTTCTGTATTTCGAGACACTATTAAATGGAACCTCGTTTTTGTCGGGGGAACATTATTAGTGTTACGAAGTGTGAAATCGAGAGGACAATTTCAGGTGTTTCAGTAATTATTTTATAGTTACGTAATTGATTTATTTGTATTTTGAATTGTTTGGACGTTATTCCCAATAAACGGCGCGACATTTCACCTCTGTTCTTTTCTACATAGGCCCGCTCTTCTTCCAAAAGATAATTTTCACCCCAAAACATTTGTAAACTACGTTTCGGAATGAACATTTTTGTAAACGTTGACCCGAATTGTACGTTGACCAGGTTTTGTCAGCGGAAGCTTGCCGTTTTTGTCCGGGCGGTCGCTTCGTAAATGAATGTTATTCATAAAACAAGACCACATCAATTACGTAACATCAGTAAATAAGTAAAAGTGGTTTTCGTAACCAATTCCTTTTTTCAAAACTGCGGTCGAATTCTTTTCGGTTGCCGTACGGAATTTTAATTCATATTGTCGAGCATTCTTCCTAGATGATTTAAAACGTTTCGAGAATATTCGGTGCAAATGGTGTTTACATTATTATTATGAACACAAAATGTTATACTAGGCTGGATTGAATTTTGTCATCTTTTAGTAGGAAAACAGAAATAAAAACTCTCTTCTGACCTCACTCATTAACTAAAATGTGCTATTTTTTTAATAATGAAAAAATCATCCATTTGTAGATTTTGTTTATTCGAACGATGACTCAATTGTCTCTCTTGCTCCGTTATTTAGTTTACACGATAGAAAGAGAAGACAACGGTCATCTTGGCTTGGATATCATCTATAAATATGTACGGATTTTTTTTTTAGTAAACCGTGAACTTAGTTCGATCTCGTAGGAAAAAACAAAGTGTGATTTTTTCGAAAGGTTCGAATGAATTCGTCTCGAATACAATATCGTATAAACATGTATAATAACTTGGTTTAATTGTATATTAGGCCTGTAATAAACTAACGCTAGAAGGCACTTCTAATAATGTTCACGATGCAATAGTTTTGGAGATCTCTTGTTAGTGGCAACGTTGTTGAGATACATATCGGCCGTTATTATATAATATCTTGCAATTGCATCGTGACGTTTCGGTGCTATCGTACCAAACTAAAAGGTCGGTTGATATTTTTTGTTGATAATGAGAAATTATACGAAACATATTTCATTGTGGGATTAGACGTTTATACTAGATGATAATTATCAATAAATTCATACTTATATTGTACAATTTTCATAGTTATACAACTAATAAACAATTTTATACACATGAAAATGTAAGAATCCAAAGTTCATCATTTCAATTTTTGAGGGTACGGTAACAGTATTCAAGATGTGTATTTCTATTGTATCACAATTTGAAAATCTCGTACCGTTCTAAAGTTACGCCAAAAAAAAAGGTAACTTACTAAAATCGACGCCCACGCGCTTTCAAACGAGAAAGGATAACGATCCACGGCCTTTTAGTTTGGTAAATCGGTAAGTGATCTTACGTGACGGTGAGATCTGTCGTTATGAACACGATTGAAACTTTCCGAACAACTGTGGAGAGAGGAAAAAGAGAGAGAGAGTGAGAGGGAATTTACGTACTAAGTATAAATAAAATACCGGTAGATTTTTTCCTGTCGATTGTTTTATTTTTTTGAAATTTCTACGTGCAGACCAGTCGATTGATGATGCGTACGAAATATTGATCAATTCACATCAACTGTATTGTTCATTAAATTATTGCCTTTGAATACTTTTAGCTGATTAAGTAAGCCTCCCGCATTCTCTCGATTGTATCGAAAACTGAAATTGACGTTTTTAATTATAATACACTTGGCTTAACAAATGCATGAACTTTGCGTGGATAATTACGGTAAATCTGATTCGTTGATAAATTGTACTTTGGCTGATTTCAACTTATCAGTATCTAGATGGCTGATGAGTTAGATCATGAAGTTGGTAACCAGTCCATCATTGCTAGGAATATGTTTTATTTTCAAGACAGATTTTGGTAAACGTGGCAGAAAACAGGCTCCTCGATTATTACATTATGTCATAATTCATATTATGAAAATGATCAATGTGGCTCTGGTGTATTGTGATGCCGAGAAGCTAATTGTCGTTGATGCAATTGTGAAATTTTAACAGTTTTTCAATATCAAAAATTGTGATGCAAAGCCCTTCCCAAAAAGACAAACCATTTACGTACTGCACGCATATTAGTTTCTCGGCCAATCAACTCGAACTATCCTCGCAAAGTTTCGTGTTTTTACCGTTTGTTTTCCATGCAAAACGTCAGCTAGGTTGTCAACAAAGTACGTGTCAACATGAATCGTAGAACATTTTGTGTACTGCGTTAACGTTCTACTTCTGGTTGACAATTGGCTACGTCCGATCGACGTACTTCAGTTACGTAATCGGTCGAGAGAATGTTCTATATGATGGATCAATGTGATTTGTTTTTTTGTAATTTAGGCTTAAGTAAACTGGTTATTCATGTTTGATCGAAGAATCTTAATTATTTTCCTCATTCCTCATTATAAAATAATATTTATATTAGCATAGATATACTTGACAAATTGTCACACATGAAACTGATACTACTTGACCCACTTGCTTCTGATGATTGTTTGCTTAGTGACCCCAATAACAGCTGGATTATATGGGGTTACAATGAGCAGGTGATGATGAAGTGATAAGTGAAAGGACATTAACAAAAACCTATGCATTATGCAGGGCTCGAACCCTTGCCCAATGCTGACTTCAGTTTCTAAAGGGATGCCTTGGCTGATTGAGCAACAGAGGGAGCCCCCCCCCCACTTCCTTCTCCCTACCCGTTAGTGATACCCCGTCCGATACGAGCGACACTGACCATAAAGTTTAAATTTGTAAAAGTACGTTATCTCGTAAAAAAACTTAGGGCTACATTTATGCTGGGTAATGAAATAAATTGAAACATTCAATAACCATATAAAAAGTATGCTTTATTATTACGTATTAATCAACATCGACCGGTATTGTGTTAGAAAATATTTTAAACTTAACGTAAAACTTTGAGCAATCTTCACTATAGCTTCAATTCTTCGTCTTCGGGAAGATCCTCGAAGAAATGGTCGACATACTTGTCGGTGACTTCCTCCAATGTTGCTGGTTTCCACTTCGGTTTGAGGTCTTTGTCTTTTAATAACGCTCGTACGCCTGGAATCATATTCACGTTATTAATATAAAGGTGTTTTACTCGAGGTATTGTAGGCCTACATGGTTTACAAAAAAACTAGTGATATAGCATCAACAATTCACGAGTTACGTAAGCAGTAGATTATATGGCCCTTGAATAAGTAGTGTGCATGACTTGATGTAGGAAATTATTGATGACAAGATCATGGTCTATACCCAAATAGAAGTATAAATCCTGGATAAGCAATTTTGAAACTCTGACAACAAAAGGCATAGACAACTTAGAATATGGTACGTTGGGCCTACACAAGTATGTCAAGAATAATGTGAAGTCTCGATACACGGCAAGAAACAAGGTAAGGTTACGATAATCCTAGTTTTAGGCTACGCTTACCTTCATAGAAGTCACCGGTTTTTAATGTACGTCGAACCAGACGGTATTCCATTTGTAAACACTCCTGTAAATCTTTCGATTCTCCCAACGTTAATTGTTTTAGAGATACTTTAAGAGACGTAGGAGACATTTTCTTCAACGTTGCCAAAGTCTTCACTGCCCACTCCGAGCCGTCTTTCTCTAACCTTTGGAAAATCTCTTCGACTCGAGGTGCAGAAAAACATTCGTCGATTTGCTTGAGATTTGCCGATAGACTGAAAGGTACATCAGGAATTTTCGCAAACTTCTTTAACGTTACTTCTGGTGGGTCATTAGATTCAATCAGCATTTTTTCAAGCTCGGGGATTTGTGCGCTGTCACAGTAATGAGTGGCGATGCCAGCTTTAAGCACATCAACGCCTCGTAGGCGGTATCCTGTCAAGGCAAGGTACGCACCCAGTTTACCGCCAAGTCTAGGTAAAACGTAGCTGCCGCCCACATCGGGGAATAATCCAATTGCTGTTTCAGGCATGGCAAACAATGTTTTCTCAGTGGCAACTCGGTATTGCCCATGTACTGACACACCCACTCCTCCTCCCATTGTAATTCCGTCGATTAACGCAATGTAAGGTATGTGATACGTTCCGATAAGACTATTCAACGAGTATTCTTCTCTGAAGAAGACTTTACCGAAATCATCTCCTCCTGTGGTAACAGCCACTACGTCACCTCCAGCACAGAACGATTTGCCACCTGCGCCTTTAATTATGACCAACGATCGCTCTTGTTCCCACTGTTGCAGCACCTGCCGTAACTTTGTGACCATCGACATATTGAGAGCGTTCAACGCTTTAGGTCGATTCATTGTGATTATTCCTTTATTGTTGACGACTTGTGTGAGAACATCATCTTCAGTCTTAGATGACATAGGCCTAGATCGTTGTGCAGATAATACAATTTGTCTGCATCTACTCGAGTGCTTCAGAAGTGAGGTTAGAGACATTTGGCAGCGAAACATCTGGGATGTAAAAATAACACAATTAACCATAGTTTAATTATAGCTTCTTCAACTTGAATGAATTGATACAATGAAATGTTCACTTTCTTACCATTTTAACAAGTTGGCGATCTAATCACAGGAGATAAGAGATGTGTAACAGAGTTTCAAGATTTCATATGAGGCCTATCAGATTTGAGGCCTAACTTTTTATTGCTCCCGCATCAACTGACAGGTCAACAAAATATTAATATCAAGTCGAAGGTCGTTATGCATACTACACGTACTAGTTTCGTATACCCGACAGAAAATTATATTGAAATTTTATGTTGTATAAAAATGTACAATACCTTGGATTAATCATTTTATTTTCATTATTAAACATTTAATTTTTGGCTCTTCATTCAAGTTAGTATCTTGTGCACTGTTTTTCACTTCGGTGTGTTGATTGTTATTGGTTATATTTACATAAACTTCAATAGCATTTCTTCCGATATGAGGGAACAATGGTAGAGGATTCCATCATTATTAATTACTTCTGTGTGGGAATATTTTATGTAACTTGGGCATAGTCTAGCAATTATTATTGTAGAATATTATTTTGTAACAGCTTGAATAAGTAATATGTGTTTAGACTTCTTTGTATATTTCAATTTAATTATTTAATAAAATGATAAATTCAATTACGTACATTTTAAATTTCAATTGTGAACTGTACAAGGCATGAAACTGTCAATGAGCTAGGAATAATACCTCTCCACAATCGCACAAGCTGAATAATTGTATATTAGGCCTATACTTAATCAATTTTGATACAATTATTACATATTCAAAACAATACAATAAGGTATTGATATGATAGTGTTACTTAATTTCAAAAATGTATATTTTACATTTATTCATTTTTTATTTCGCTATAATTTTTACAATGTGTTGAATGAACCATAGTATACTATCTGATTATTTCTTTGGGGTGATGAGATCGGCGATCACCCTTGTGATGCCCTGTTCGAACGATCCTAAACTTTCACTTTTTACTTTTATTGGGAAACAATGGCTTTTGTGTCAAGTTTACATCAAAGATGAAAAAATCTAAGCTTCTCAATTTTGAGAGATCTATCAAATATTCTTCGTGATTATCTGTTTAATAACGTACATTCACATACAAGTGTTAATCATTATTAGTCAATTCATCTTTCATTGTTAAATTATTTTAATTTTCTGATCAATATAAGATTTGATTTTTTTTTAATCATCGTCATTTTTATTGCATAGCATGCTAAATCCATGTAATTTCTTGATATTATTTAGAACCGTGTCTCAAAAAAAATCCCTCAAACATAAATTGATATGATTTGCCATTATATTAATTACTGTAGTAACCAATCTTTTGCTTCTATTAAATCTTTTTCAGAATGGTTATACACAATTGATATGTTTCCATTATTGACCACTTACATTACCTAGATAACTACAACCCTAGAACTTACTTCGTTAGTTAGGTCTAACTTTTCGTTGTCAAATTGACTGTCAGTAGGCCTTGATATATTTTTATATCTATTACATACAAATGTTCGGTTATTAGAACTGAGCTCAATGTAGGTGGTTAGTCAGCTTTCCCTTAAAAATTATTGTTTCAATATTCTACAAATGTTTGTAGGTCTACCAATTCACAGTATATTGTCTCACTAATATATTGAGATAGTCACTTTCTCTAGGGCAGTAAAAATTGCTCAAATACGATAGTTCACAAATCCACCGCCATATAAATAATCTATAATGCCGCCGAAGGTGAAGAAGTATGACTTGGAGCCGCCCGGCCAACATTTCGGACGGGCGGATCTTGAACGGATGGGAGTGTTCATCGAGGACGGATATCTGATCGGCAAAGGCTACGTCAGCCCGTTCAATCGTAAGTAAACGCAATCACATAAATACAAATTACAGGATTAAAACGTCTTCAATTTGGTGGGGAATCGAGTCATCAATGACCAAATCGATTGGAAATAGATTCATTATAACAATTTTACGTGAGAAATTATTCGTATACATTGGAACGTATACAGGTACTTTATATTATAAACCATTCAAACATTTGAAAATTAAATGAATCCAGGCTATATGTATCTCATCAATATACAATATCACATAGCAGACCAATTAAATACTGGCACAATTAACAAATAAGTTAATGTTTACAGGTAAGCTGTTTGAGGTATAAGGGTACCGCTGTTATTGAGAATACATTTATATTGTAAACTACCATAGATGATTCATGGATTTCATTAATAATTTTCATATGAATTTTGTTTAAAAAGTTGAAAATATATCATAATTTATACTGCACTCGAGTATAATTGTTTGCATGAGAGATGAAAGCTTGAACCACCCGTGCGCTAGTGGTGTGGGATAGGAGGGACGGTCTCTCGGAACCTTCATCTCTCCTGGATACAAGACGTATTTGTTATTGAAATTACTTGTAATTGGTCGTCATCTAAATCCGAGTGAATGTTGACATTTTGCTTGTTGCCACCCTAGATGCCGTGTGGAGCAAATCAAAGGGACGTCAAATGTTCCCCGGCGGACCCAAGAGTAAAGAGGAGGGATATTTCACGGAGAAGTTTGTCCGCGTGTTCGAGAAGGAAGCGTACACCAACATGTTCAAACGACGCCTGCAGGAAGAGTAAGTTTCGGTAATACGTAATAATTTCGAAGGTGAAAAATAATTGATATATCGAATATTTTCCGAGAATTTTTCGAAAGATACGATATCCAAAATGAATTGAATTGAATGTTGAGGTTCAAAGGCGGTCAAAAGCTAGGTCATTTTGCACCTATTAACTATTGAATTGATACACTATTTTGATGTCAAAATAATACAGATAATGGATAATGCTATGAGGAATGATATAATATCGAAAATCAAAACATATCCCACAAATTTATCTGATAGCTACGATTCAATAATCAATGTGATTGATTTTGATTATTCTTGAGTATCTTTCGATCAATTGAAAACTTCCCTTCTTTCTGTAAGGTTCGTTCAAACATTGTCAATATCTTGGTATTTATAGTCGTAGTGTTTCGGTATCACTTCTGCGTAAATTATGAACCTTGTACTTCAGCAAACAGTGACTTTAGAATGACTCTTTATGTTCCAGAATGGCGTCGAGGAAGAAGAACATATCAGCGAGGACTTTTCTTCCCGCAGGAGCTACAAAGAAACACTCGTGTCCGGGCGATTTCTTCGGAACGTTCGGACCGAAAGTCCCGGGTGAGAATCTTTATAGTCTTTGTCCCCCTCCGTGAATCGGTTCAAATACACTGGATCAATGAACCAATAACACATAATCAAACATATTCACAAACGTAAATATAAAAGGAATTATCAGATCTGAAATAAATCAAATATGTGGATTATTCGGTGATCATTAGACAAGCGTGGCGGAAACTTCCATTTCATTCACCAAAAAAAATCTGTCTTCTTTTTTTTATTTTAATTTCCTTTGCAGCACACTACAAATATATATATGTTAATATGTTAGAATGTCGACCATCCTAATAATAGTCCATCTCCCCATTGTTGTCAGCCTTCAGTTCGCCTCCCGCCAAGAAGAAGCCTTACGTGAAGGAGAAGCCCAACATGCTGACTAATCCCGGCAAGAAGGGAGGTCCCGGAGTGCTGAACACCACCATCAACAAGTACCCGGAGCACGGGGAGAAGCCGGACCCCTACGACGAGAGCCGCAACCGGCAGCGCAAGCAGTACATGGACCACATGAAGGGGTGAGCAGGAAAACGCAGCACGTGCGTCGTAAGACGAGCGAGTGATTGGTCAACTATACTGAAAACCAACTGTACTAAAAACCAACTGAACTAAAAACCGACTGAACTAAAAACCGACTGGAATGAATCCTACTGACCTGAAAACTGACTGTACTAAAAACCAACTGAACAAAAAACCGACTGGAATGAAACCTACTGACCTGAAAACTGACTGTACTAAAAACCAACTGAACTAAGAACATTGAACTGAAAACCAACTGGACTTAAAACTGACTGGAATGAATCCTACTGACCTGAAAACTGACTGTACTAAAAACCAACTGAACTAAGAACATTGAACTAAAATCCGATTGTACCCAAAACGACTGTACTAAAAACCAACTGAACAAAGGACGACTGTACTCAAAACCAACTGACCTGAAAACTGACTGTACTAAAAACCAACTGAACTAAAAACAATGAACTAAAAACCGACTGTACCCAAAATTGACTGTACTTAAAACTAAACTGAACTAAAAACCAACTGAACTAAAAACCAACTGAACTAAAAACCAACTGAACTAAAAACCGACTGAACTAAAAACGTTGGACTAGAAACGACTGTACTGAAAACTGACTGTACTAAAAACCAACTGAACTAAGAACATTGAACTAAAAACCAACTGAACTAAAAACCAAACTGACTGTACTTAAAACCAACTGAACTAAAAACCAACTGAACTAAAACCAACTGAACTAAAAACCCAACTGAACTAAAAACCAACTGAACTAAAAACCAACTGAACTAAAAACCGACTGAACTAAAAACCGACTGTACTTAAAACTAACTGACCTGAAAAAACTACCCATCGTACTAAAACCAATTGTGTTATAATATGAACCGACTTGAAACCAACTGATCTAAAAACCTAATGACCAATTGCCTATTTCTTGAGAGCCATGTAGAGCAGTAAAATTGAGGAGTTTGGCTCCTTTCCTTCACAAATTGTTACCACCCAATAAATGTTCCATAAGCTTTAGTGATGAATTACGTTAGCTGGGTCATGTTTGTGGCCAGTGAAATTTTCTTAGGGGAGGAACTAAACCTCCTACTTTCAATTTTGCACAGGTTCATAAACTCGTAGACCTCGTAAAACCGGGTCTCAACAATTTTTCCACCGGCACATGTAGCGCAGTGGTTAACGCGCTCGCTTCATGTGATCCGGGAGGCGAGGGGAACTCAGACCCAGTTCGATCCCCGCCGCCGACCATCTTTACAGAGGTTTTTCATGGTTTCCCTCTGTAGTCTAGGGTAATGCCGGGATGGTTCCTACAATAAGTCGGCCATGGCCGCTTCCTTCCCACTATCCTTCTCATTACCCAAGAACCTTCATCTCATCATCCCATCATCTCATTAATCATCCATCCGACGCCATTAGATCTCAGTTATCATAACAGTGCGTCGTTAAAACCAAATATAAAATATATAAAAAAACGAAAAATGTATCAACACGCTCTCTCAGGTGCCGTGCCGGACCCCTACTGTCCATGGTCTGCCCCCAGCCCTACTTCGAGAAGAACCCCTACTACACGGAGAATCCTGTACCGCAGTACAAGGTCCCAGTCGAGAAGAAATACCCTGTATTCGGTCAAGGGAAGTTCTTACCTTCGTCTCCCGCTAAATGGGTAAGCTTTATTGATAGCTGGACACAGACGTGGTAACATCTAGAAAATCTAGGTCCAGACCAAGTTCGGACCGTCTCGGTCGAGTGGAAGCCTTTTGGTGACCGGAGTATATGGAGGGAGTACTGAACTTCGCGTTAGTATTTCTATTCCATTTCGTTCAATTGTCACTTTTCTCTTCATCCATCGTCTTCTCTCATTTTATTTTATATTATATCATCTTATCTTACTTTTCTAGCTCTTTTTATCTCGCTCCCTCCATATGCTTGAAACATCCACAAACGTTGACAACTATGGCAAAGCACACGGACATGAACATAGGCGCTAAATGACCGAGGGGTTTACAACTCGAAAATTTGGTGTACCGTACACCTGATTTTAGATTTCAAGTGATTTCAGGGATTTCAAGTGATTTCAGGGATTTCAAGTGATTTCAGGGATTTCAAGTGATTTCAGGTGATTTCAGGTGATTTCAAGTGATTTCAGGGATTTCAGGGATTTCAGGTGATTTCAGGGATTTCAGATGATTTCAGGGATTTCGAGTGATTTCAGGTGATTTCAGGTGATTTCAGGATTTTCAGGGATTTCAGGTGATTTCAGGGATTTCAAGTGATTTCAGGTGATTTCAGGGATTTCAAGTGATTTCATGGGATTTCATGGCAAGTGTGCACCTGATTTCAGGAGTTGTTAACCCCTCGTAAATGACCTCGCTTTCGATGCCTTTAAACCCCATAACACTAACTAATTCCAGTAACTTCCTCACAGGGTAAAGAGGGATGTTTGAACAAGTTCCCGGAATACAAGTCTTCGCCTTACGTGTCCGCCAACGACGCGAACCGGAAGAAGAATACAGAGAAGAAGGTATTCTATCCGGAAATGAGGTTGAAACCGAAACCGACGGTGTCCGTCGTCAATCATAATGTTGATATTTGTGTTAATGCCAAGAACTGGGATACTTTTACTCCGATTGTTTATCCGATTTCCATGATCTAATTCTAAGTGTTTTGATATGATTTTATATCTTTATTGGTTCAAAATGGGTTCTAAATTTGTGATACTAGGGGTGGATTGCAAGTACAAAATCGCATTGCCTCTGCAATGCTATTTTGTACTTAGACGTCGTCTAAAGTAGACCGGGGTTCAAACTTCGTTCTTGCAATCCACCCTCTATGTTCTATAGGGAAACTTTAGTATAAGAGCTTTACTAGCATATTTTTTTGTTTCAATTTGGTTCAAAATGTTTCTTGCTATAAATTCAAGAATTCAAAGTTGAAAGATCACCACTATAGTGTTTTATAATAGATATTTATGAAGTTGAGATTTTTTTATTTGTAATAATTTTGTTCAAAATGTTTCTACATAAACTCACGGAATAAAAATAAGAAAGATCGTCACTCTTGTTTTATAATAGTTATTTATGAAGTTCACATTTTTTTATTTTTACCAATTTTGTTCGAAATGTTCGAAATTGTCCGAAGCCGATCAGTAGGGGCCTATTCGTTTTTTTTTCAATGTTGCTTCAATGTTCAATGTTCAATGTTATCCGATCGTCTAACAACGCATATTATGGCGTTTTCCTAGTCTAAATAATAATACAAGACATTTTATTTGTAAATAATATATCATCTTTATTTTCAAGGAGTCAGAATGAAAGTGTTTACACCCTCGTCACCTCGCGTCAGTTAAATTACTGTCATTGTTGTTGTTAGATCAGAATAATGTGGTCTAGAGTCAAAAAAAAATAAGATAAGCAAAAATCAAAATTATTATCCACTCTTTTTTACCACACACTTCAGATTAAAAATAAACTACATTTTCACTAAATTAGTAACAATATTGGTAATAATAATCATGATAAAAAGGAAAATTTTTTACAATAATTAAAAAAAAAATTACATTATTATACATATACTAGGTGCGGTACTTTTTAAAGTAAGTATAGATACATCGAAAATTTATATTCAAAATTAGGATTATTAATTTTGTACATATCAAGGTTTCAGGGTATTAGAAAACTAATTCAGTTTTAATAAAACAAATAAAAATCAACACAATGAAAAGAATTTTAAGAAGAAAATACAAAATAAAAATAAAAAAGGATATTTCTTTCACATAATTTGCATCACCTAAATAAAAACAACAAATAAAACATTACTAGTTTTAAACAATTAATAGAATTTAATATATAATTAATAATAACCTAACAAATTTAACACTTGTGTATATTTTGTCCGACTAATGTTGGCGGTCCCGAACGACCGTCTCCCCTATTAACAAGCTATGACGGCAAGGAGTTTCGACCGGCCAACATTAGTAGAAAGAAACATGACGTCATATATTCTATCCATCTTCTTTAATCCAACCAAGTCGGATCAAATCGAGAAAATATCTTTAAAAATAAAAACATGATCTTTGATTCTTTTCAGCTGTAATTACCTCATCAATATAATTAAAACAAATAAATTAAACTTTACAATGAACACTTTCTCATTATCTAAAATATTTACAATTATTACAGTTGATTTTAATTTACATTTAAACAATTTTTTTACATAATTTAAAATCTATCTATTTTACATAACATCAAAAAACAAAACCAAGTTTGGGTTATTTTTCATTTCTGAATTCAGCTAGAAATTAATTATCATAACCATTAATCATTTTATTAAAAATAATTTTGGTTTATTTACATTTTTATTTTCACTTTTTCTTTCATAAATATTATTTTATAATCTTGACACCTTCTTACAATTTAATGTTAACACTAACCAGTAGTTAACAATTGTTACAACGATAGCTAACATCTCCTTTATCGATAATTATATATTTTCTACACTTTTTTTATTTATATTACAATTTCCATTTCAGGTTCAAGGAATACCAGAAAAATGTATCAATTTAAAAATATCATTGAATGAATGAATTTAATTATTCATTTTGATTCAAATATAATTCCTATAAAAAGAAATACACATTTTATCTAATAAACCTTATTCCCTTTACCATTATCATTATAATTATGTCGTCTATTTCACATTAGATCAGCCGATAAAGTAGTAACCCTACAATACCGATCCTGCCAGTTTATTTGACCGTTCCGAAAGTGACCGGCCTGTAGTAGTCCACCCCTTGGCCCCACCCCCTGGCGGCGGTGTTGTAGTTGTTGAAGCTGCCGTACGAGAGGCGGTTGGACGCGGGGGGCGGCTGTTGGGGGGCGGCTGGGGGCGGGGCTTGGCTGTACGCAGGACTGCCGTTGTACGTATCAGCGCCTGGAAAACAGAGAGGTCAAAGGTTAGGGGGTGGGTCGATAAGGTAGTAGGCTGTTCTATGCAGTGTGGGTATGTGACTGGTGAAGTAATGGAATTATTCAGTGGTATCTGCAATTTGTTCATTTTTTATTTATTTTTCATTCTAATAGTAATTTTTTTAGTGTATTTCGAGAATAAAAATCTCTAGCGATTTGAATGTTGAATCATTAGATATTTCGACAACATTCGCCAATGTTCTTACATACTCAAGAGGCCGCTTCACGCACTATAAGTCAAGTGATAATTAGCTTAAAAATGGTCAAGGTATGAAAATAGCATATGTAACCAAGGGTGATATCAAATTAATCCGCTAACTATCACTTCGTTAAACCGGGCCTCGGGCCTATACTTCCAACGATTAATTCTGTGTCGAAATTCGATGATTTTCTCACTATTTTTTTTCTATTATTACACCATCTATAAATCAATATAGGCTGGATTATATATAAATCATATAAATTATTATAATTATATATATGATTATATAAATCACATAGAATTTCAAAGATCGAATTCTGCTTCAAATAAGATTGTCACGATTGAATTTCACAATATTGAATACATATTTTTGGTGGAGGTGCCGGGTTTCAATTGTTTCAACTCATAAGGAAATGAACCCGTTTTCGACTTGTAGGCAATAGTGACACATTCGAATGAATATTCCTAGAGCGTGGAATTGTTAGAATTGCAGAGAGTTCATGTTTTTATACTGAAAGATGTTGGTTTTATTTATTTGTTGGATGACCTTCCCTCATGAATACAAGTATAGCATAGCATTCAGGTTTCTCTATGTATAAAATGGGTGTAGACTTGGTTGATACCGGGTATTTGTCGGTATTTATCACAGTTTATTCATTCATGGTCTCGGTATGTAGACAATGGGTATAAACATGCAGCATTCACGACTAGAAAGTAGAAAGTAGAAAGTAGAAAGTAGAAAGTGGCGTAAGATGTGAAGGGACCACAAACAGGGTTGTCACATTGGCTTCTTCAAAAGAGAGGAATTTCACCCCCGGTTTTCACGTCCACAGTGGTGCCATTTTGAATTGTGATGTGACAAAACTTCATCGCACATTCCACACGGTAGAAAAAAATGATAATTCACAATTTGAAAATCAATTAAAAATGATTGAAATAGTCAACAATAGTTTGTAATATTTGAATTTGTGGATGAATATGTAGAAAAATGAAAGATTAGTGAAATATTATGGATTAAAGATTATTTTGTGAGGTCAATTATTGATCAAATTGTAGAAAAGGGAGTTGAAGAAAATACCGGTTATAGAAAGTCCCAGTTAGGTCATTGTAAATAAATAGGTTTCATAATATCTGCAAGAATATCTCTAAATTCAAATGTGATCCGTAAAAAATTAATCATCTTGAAAAATTATTTGTGAACAAAATTACTGATTGAGTCTACCATTTCCTGAATGAACTATTATTGATATAGTAATATCAAATTTTGTCATTATTAAATAGAAACTTCTGTACTTATATCTTCAAGGCCTACAAGTTGAAAATTTCAAATTATATAAGCTGAACTTCATTAATTTCAATTTGGTTCTTAAATCTGATATCAAATGATGGAATATCACAACTGAAATTTGGTTCATTATGAAATTCCAAAGATAATAAAAACACAGGGACTCAATATATGAAAATATTTTTGACAAACCAAACTGAGACTCCCTGATCCAATACCAACTTCAAACCAAAAAAATAAAAAAAAATCGTTCATATAAAAAAATAAAAATGCATCCAAAAAAATATCATTCAAAAAACAAAAAAACACCCATAAAACAGGGCTTGCCTGTCGTCATATTAAGAAGCTGTTGAACATCCGACGATTCTGATTGGTTAAGGAAAGTCTGTTGTGTTTGCGTCATCATATTCTGTTCTGACGTCATCATCGTATTCCGTTCCGACGTCATACTATCATACAATGACGTCACCATCGAGCTCTCCTCCAATGGGAACACTCGATTCTCGACCTTGGTCGTCGCCTCATAATACAAGCTCGGATTGCTGATATATTTCGTCATATCGACTGGCGGCTGTTCTTGGAACTGCTTGTACTTCATCGGAGGTCGACTGCTCTGCTCGAACGAATCAACAATCGACTTGAATGGCACTGTCTCGTAGGAAACGCCACTTTTCATCTCTTCGAACCTCTGCTCTTGTTGGTACACGCTCGTTTTCTGCATCAGCTGTTCTTCGAACAAACTCTGTGACGTGTTTAGTTGGGTACTGAACTGTTGTTGTTGTTGTTGTTGTTGTTGTTGTTGTTTACTGAATTGTTGGATGCTTTGCTGTTGTTGGTTGTACATTTGTTGTACGTTTTGTTTTTGTTGACTATACATTTGTTGAACATTTTGTTGTTCGTGATATATTTGTTGTTGTTGTTGTTGTTGTTGTTGTTGTTGTTGTTGTTGTTGTTGTTGTTGTGCCGGTTTGGTGTGCACCGGTTTCAGTTGGACGGTGCTCATGTCAATGAAGCCGTATAGAGGTTTGGCACCGACGACAGATTCGGGTGCTTTGTTGCAAACTGTTTTGGTCGATTGTGTCTGGAAGGTTTTGTTGTATTCTGTGACTTCTGCGGTCACATCCGGTGAATTGTTGAATGTTTTACTGTATTCTTCCATTTGTGCTGTGAAATGTTGGAAATCTTGTTTGATTTTCTCTTTGATTTGTGATTCTTGTGGATTCTGAGGGATTTGTTCTGTTTTTTCTGAAGTTATTTCCATGTTTGTTTCTTGTTTTTCTGAGGTTTTTTCCTCGATTACTTTCGATTCCGTAGATAATTCTTTAATTTCATTAATTTGTGAACTAAATTCTTGACTAATTTCCGTTTTAGAACTAAATTCTTGTCTAATTTCCGTCTTCGAACTAAAATCTTGTATCACTTCCGTTTTCTCATTCGATTCTTCGACTTGTGCCCTCGAATTCGACTGTTCTATCTCCTCCAATTTCGTACTAAACTCTTTGATTTCCTGCGACTGCGACATTATTTCCGCCACCTCAACATTCGTCTCCACTTCCTCTTCTTTCTCCACGACCGTCTCCTTTTCACGCGCATCTTCCTCTGCGCACATCTCCTCAAACTTCTCCTCACTCTCCTCTAACATCTTGTCCACATTAACTTCTTCGTTATGTTCTAGACATTCTTCAAAGACATCTTCTTCGTGAGGAGGTATTTCCATTTGTTGTACCTCCTCTTTCTGTTTGAACTCCTGTTCCGCCATTTTTATTTCACTCGTTGTTTGTATCATTTCCATTTGTTGTACCTCCTGCTTCTGTTTGACTTCCTGTTCCACCATTTTTATTTCACTCGTTTCTTGAATCATTTCTTCACTTTTGATATCATCCCTGAAGCTAACTTCAGTTACTTGCTTTTCAATTCCATCGATATTCTGAGCGATATCGATCTGCATCGATTGACTATCAGTAATTTGTGTTATTCCTTGTGTTAGGTTTGTGTTAAAAGGTTTGTAAGCCTGCGTGTTTTGTGGTGCGAATGGGGTGTTAGTGTTGACAGTGTTTGTTGGTTGGTAGACGGGTTGGGGGATGTTTTGTGGGGGAGGTTGGTACGAAGAAGAAGCTGCAGGCTCTTCCGCGGAAGCTAAGATGTTAGTGGCAGCAACGGGAAGTGTTGTTACCAGATTAATCTCCTTAAAACCTGTGTGAAATAGTCACATTAGTGAAAAAAACAGAAACGAATGCAGTGGTATTAAAACTAGAAAATACGAGTTTGAGAGTCCATGGGAGTTGATTTTGTGGTATATCAGTATTTTGGTGATAACTTTTGAACGGTATGAGATATCAAAATTCTGAAAACTAACAAACACAGATATTTTCAATACCTTCAAGATGGTGTAAGTTATAACTATCCATCTCAAATCACCCAATTGTAAGGCATATACGATTAAAAATACACATTTTTCAACCGTGTACGCCTGACAGTTATGCGATTTGGGACAAATAGTTAATACTAACATCGTCCTTAAGGTATATAAAAAAACTGTGTTATCTTGTTTTCAGAATTTTGATACCTCGTACCGTTCAGAAGTTATCACCAAAACACTGATTCTCCGCTAAATCGACTCCCATGGACTCTTAAGTATTATTAACATGACTATATTATAGTGGCTCTAGATTATAATGGAATTTTAAGAGATTCTAAATTCCGCGAAGTCTTTTAATTCCAATCTCATTGTTAACAGGGAACATTTTAAAATTTCCAGTATATGCCTTAAAGTTTAGATAACTGAGAAAAATGAACCCTGGTTGTTGACGTTTCGAAACAAACAAAATTCTCATAAACAAGTTGTGTTGATGTGAAACAAAACGTAGTCTCATTTATATATTTTTCAATTCTGAATGACTTGAAAATGCTCCAATTTTCGATATTTTTCATATTTAATTTCACTATATCTTCAAATTCTACTTCTCAAATCAATTCTGAAAGTCTCTTTTCAGTCATTTTTTTTAAAATTATTTGCGTTTTGATTCTGTACTGTTACATGTCAGGAGTAGAGTCTGAAAAATGAGTCAAAATCAATTTTTCTGGAGGTTTTCTAGAACCACTTTAATAGAAATCAAAATGATAACTAAATTAATTAAGTAGCAAATTACAACGTGCTAATTATCTAGTTAATTTCTGTTAAAAAAATAAAATACCAAACTATTAAATTCCAAGCATAGCTTCATTAACCCATTACAACTTTCTATATTCAATGAAATAGATCCATGATTTGATACTATATATTAAAAAATATATAGTTACGGAGAAATTCGTATGAAGATTATATTCGTTTTTGAAGTTGTTGACTCTGATTACACAAAGCAATAGAAGCTTGAAAAGCACGAATAAAAAATATTCAATACAATTTCCTGATTCACTTGAATACAATGTCATTTGAATTGTCAAATTTGTAGTTCGATCTCATAAGCTTACTAGATAATTCAATGTATTCATATAAACTAATTTTACTAAATCTTTTTTTTCGCTACCATGAATCGAGATATAAATTCATATTTAGATTGATCTTTTATAATATATCTTATATTTTGTGATATATATTCAATGATTTACATCGTGAGATATAAAAAATACTCAAAATATGTTATAGGCCTACAGCTTACATATATAAAAAAATAGGGATGTATATAATAATCAGGACAACCCTCATAGCGTTTACTCAAAAATGGGATCCTAAAACCAACCAAAACAATCATAAAAACAAACTCACCATAGCTTTGTTGCTGCTGCTGAATATTCCACCCTTTCGGCGTTTTCGGTTTATACAAAAACTCTTTCTCCTCCACAAATCGCGGCCCAGTCTGCGCAATCTTCTGCGCAGGCTGCACAATCTTCTGCGCAGTCGGCTGCTGCGCAATCATCTGATAGCCATTACTACCCTGCGACTGATAACTCTCGTAACTCTGCGATTCGTAACTTTGCGATTCGTAGCTTTTCGTTTCGTAACTCTGAGTTTGATAACCGTTCTGTTGTTGTTGTTGTTGTTGTTGTTGTTGGACTGGGAATTTGGTGGATGTGGAGGATGTGGTGGCTAGATAAGTCTGAGGGGGACCGGACTGAGGGGGTGGGACGTATGCGGGGATGAAAGGGGGTCCTGGCGCCGGAGCGAATTGCGACTGAGGCAAAGGTGCCGGTGTGTACGTCGGCATTGGGGTGTATTGGGTCTGGGGGAGGGGGGCGGGGGCGAACTGTGATTGGGGGAGGGGGGCGGGGGTGAAGGACTGACGCGTGTTCAGGAGAGATTCCATCGCGTCGGCGGTGGGCGCCATGACGTAGCCGCGTGGCGGTAAGACGGGTTTTAGTTCTTGGAAGGCGGTGTCGACGGAGCCGGTTTCCAAGGCGGCTTCCCATGGGGACTTGATCATGCGCAGACGTGGTTGAGTGAATCTCTCCTGGAAAACATAATAATAATAATAATAATTTATTGGTCATTAGGTTGATCATAGACATGATATTTGACAGTTACGTGTATATACTTAGTATTTAGGCCCGGTTTTACGAATCTTAGTTAAGTACTAATCCACTAACTATTTGTTAATGGTACGAAAATATCATATGTAACCAATGGTGATAACAAGTTAATCCGCTAACTATTGCTCAATCCACTAAGAGCCGGTTTTTCAATAGTCCTCGTTAGGTCTGCGTTAGCTGACCGACGGTTATGTCTAACCCCGACCTGTAACTACAGGATCGTTTTTCAACTCCCGGTTATCTGTTCGTTCTAACGAGAACCTGACCAGAACAACGACGATTCTGATTGGTTGTGCTTAAATGCGTATGCAAAATTGTATGCTAGAAGGCAGTGAAGTAACGGGCACTTAAACGAAGACCCAATCCAGGGTTTATCTTTGTGAGTAGATAACCGTCGGTCAGGTGCGCGTTATCGCTGACGGCAGGTCGAAAAACGAAAAAATTGTGCAACCGGAGGTCAACTTCTGACGACCACTCTAACGGGACTTTGAAAAACTGGCTCTAACTATCGATTCGTAATACCGGCCCTTAAAATCATAAAATTCTTTTACAGAATGAAAACTATTCGTCAATAAAATTTCTTTGAGTTCAGGTTATGATTGATTGATCAAATATGATTGATTATTTGATTGATTTTTCGAAGATTTGCACATAATACAAATATAGAGAATATCAATATTTGAAACTAGAAATAAAAATAGCTATATATAAAAATCTTGATTCTTTGAATGTATCACTATTTGCTGTACTATTTATTCCATAAACTGTAATTACTAATTTATCGATTATTGATGATTATTGTTTCCCTAACGACCCCACCAACAGCTGGGTTATACGGGGGTACGAATGAGCAGGTGATTGGAAACGATGAAGTGATGATAAGTGAAAGAACGTTTACAAAAACCCATGCCTTATGCGGGACTCGAACCCATGCCCAGCGGTGATTTCAGTGTCTGAAGCGGTGCCTCAGCTGACTGAGCCAACGAGGGCGGCTACTAATTTATTGATAATTCATAAATAATGTTTACTGCCATACTCAAACATTCAATATCATTTATGAGTTTCATTGTGGAATATGTCATTTGTGTACCGATTTCCTCGCATGAGGGAGAAAGGAATGTCCACTACTACCCCCCCCCCCCCCCTTCCCCTCGAAACAGGTAATATCGATAAGGGTAGTAGCCGCGTCATTGTAGTGCCACGGGGTTAGAGAGGGGTGAGTTGGTTTAGTATTAGTAGTGCGTGTGTTCGAACCTCGGGTAGAGAGTTTCAAGTGGATTAGAAAGTGAAAATATAACAGTTCGCGTATATCCTCTGATTTTATTTTGTTCAATTCGAGATTTTTTTTAGGTAACAGTATAAAGTGAATCTAGTGGATCCAGTTTAAATCTAGTTAATCTAATATCGAGTATGAAATTTCAAGAAGATTCTAAAGGTATATCGAGTGTTTTGTTCGGTTATTTTTCGAATCGGGGATTTGTAAGGCAAAATTTAAAGTCCAATAGATTAAGAGCCGGTTGTACCAAGTGATGATTAGTGAATTAAACAAAACATAGCAAATTTACTTGTTATCACCCTTGGTTACCTATGTTATTTTTGTACCTTAAGTAATGATTAACTGATTAATATTTAATCATCAGTTGGTACAATCGGTTCTATAA
Organism: Brachyptera putata; assembly: GCA_907164805.1. Lineage (NCBI taxonomy): Eukaryota > Metazoa > Arthropoda > Insecta > Plecoptera > Taeniopterygidae > Brachyptera > Brachyptera putata. Next base: position 2,289,642 of record OU015473.1, read on the forward strand.
GAGCCGGTTGTACCAAGTGATGATTAGTGAATTAAGCAAAAATCAGCAAATTAACTTGTTATCACCCTTGGTTACCTATGTTATTTTTGTACCTTAAGTAATGATTAACTAATTAATATTTAATCATCAGTTGGTACAATCGGTTCTAAGAGCTGGTTGTACCAAGTGATGATTAGTGAATTAAGCAAAAATCAGCAAATTAACTTGTTATCACCCTTGGTTACCTATGTTTTTGTACCTCAAGTAATGATTAACTAATTAATATTTAATCATCATTTGGTACAATCGGCTCTAAGTCTAGTAAATTTAGTAATCCAGTATCGAGTACGCTACAGAGTTTTGAGGAAATTTGAGAGTGAATAACCGAATAGCGAATATTACCAGTGCAAGTGATTTGTTATTAGTGCTTCGAAGATTCGTGAGGGAACAGGTTAAAGTCTATGTATTTCCGTGATTTCATCCTCGGGCTTATTTATGTTCGATTATTCGATTATTGTTTTGTTTATCTACTCGGGATGCCCTTAACGTGTGCGTGTATTTTTGATATCATCTAATGTTCGACCTTTGACCTGACCACCCAGCCACCTAACAACACGGCTCAAATCAACAAGTCCGGAGACAAGGTAAGTCGCTACCGGTACGTCAGATTCAAACCTCGGCTGAAATGCGATTGGTACGATATCCATGGTCCAAGATTAGACTTTTTTTATGTTGTTTAACGATCCCACCAACAGCTAGGTTATACGGGGGTACGAATGAGCGGGTGATAATGAAACGATGAAGTGATGATAGGTGAAAGGACGTTTACAAAAACCCATGCCTTATGCGGGACTCGAACCCACGCCCAACGGTGACTTCAGTTACTACCGCTAGCGATAGTTGACTTAGCCACCGGGGCGGCTACTTGGGTTCTATACACAAGTATGATATGATTAGGTTTTGGACACGTATATATATATATATATATATATATATATATATATATATATATATATATATCCCAGGTCATATCAAACCTGTATCTGGTTGAGTCACTGCGTGCGTGCGCCTTCTCTTTCTTGTGGTGTATAGCTTCAACCTGGGCCGTCTCTGCGTACCCTGTGATCACGCCTATGAGTGTCCCCTTCCTTGTGGTGCTTGAAGCTCGACCTGGGCCGTCTCTGCGTACCCTGTCTCGTGGTGCATTAAGTTCAACCTGGGCCGTAGGCCTACTGCGTACCTTGTGCGTGCGTCTTTGAGTGTACCCTTCCTCATGGTGCATAATGTTCCACCTGGGCTGTATCTACATACTCAGTACGTTTACCCTTCCTCTTAAGTGGATTAGCTACAACCTGGGCTGTCTCTGTGCACCCTGTGCGTGCGCCTCACCTGAATCTGGTTGAGTTTCTGCGCATGCTCGGCCCGCTTGGTCGCGTCCTGCAGGTAGGAGGGCAGCGGTTGCCCGGGAGCAGTCGACGACTGCTGCACGATACTGGACGACGACGACTGCGACGTGATGACGTCATTGACTGACGTCATCGAGCTCGTCGACGTCTGCTTGAACGAGTTCTCGTCGACCACCCACTTCTCGGACTTCTTCCGACGTTTCGCGAATAGTTCGGCTCCTGCGGGCAATAATGGCATATGTGTTATTTGGGGGTTTAGAGTCATGGGAGGTGATTTATAGTGAATATCAGTGTTTTTGTCATAAGTTTAGAACGGAATTAGATATCAAAATTCTAATAAAAAGGAAACACAGATATTTTCAATACCTTCAAGACGGTGTGAGTTATAATTATTTGACACATCCTACCATAATTGTCAAGCGTATACGTCTAGACAAATACATTGTTTAACCGTATATGCGTGATAATATATGATATATAGGGTGAATATCATAATTACTCGCACACTATTTCAATGACTTCACTCCTTCCGAGTTTCTATCTCCTCACCCCTGTTGGCCCTTTTTCTCTCTCTCTCTTTCCCTACCATTGCATCAAAATCAACCACCAGAAATTAGAAATGAGAGACATACATGAATAATATTGAATACATAAAGGATGAACAGAGACAATAAATGAATGAGTAAATGACGGATACAGAAATAAATGGAGAGAAATGAGACCTAACTAATGGACGAATAAGTATATAAAAGAGAAAATAATTACAGTTCAACTATGGAGCATGTTTATTATGAGCTTTAAAAACCAAATCTATCTCGGTTTATGATTAAAAATTGTGAAAAAACTCAAAATTTGACCTTTGACCTCGATTTTGACAGAGAAAGCTACCTTTGCTATCGGTATATCATGACGTTTTGAAAAGGTCTCGTCGCAAGCTTTCATTTGATATATATATATATATATATATACCGTATATATATATACGTCATTCTTTTCCCAATTTATGAAATTGAAATGGCCTATTTTCCCGGTTATGTGAAGGAATACTCATTACCTTTGCCTTTGGGTGCGTTGAGATCCCTAACGAGGTCAAAACACATGTCAGGACTGAGTGGCGCAGGATCGATATTGTATCCTTTGCGCAGGAGACTTGTGATGTCCTGAACCTCGCCCCTCGGGTTCATGACCAGCTTCATGAGCGGCTTGTTAGACTCCTCGGGGCGTGGCGTCTCGGGGACTGCGCCCCCGTTCTCGCTGCCATCGCCCCCCTCGGTGCCACCTGTAATGGGCAGGAAGAGGTTCAATTATTATAATTACTAGGAAAACGCTGAATGTGCGTTGTAAGATGAGCGAGATATCTAAATGAAGTATAATTGAAAACTCTACACATCTTGACTGTTATAGAATATACTTTATTCGATACCAACAAGCCGCCCCGGTGGCTGAGTCAATTATTGCTAGCGGTTTTTTGAAATTCCTTCGTTTTATGGTGTTTTGGGAGGTTTTGTGACTATTTAATCAGCTTTTGAATTTTATGCAAGTAGTTTATCCTATTCATCTGTATAAATATTTCATCCTAAGAAATAGCCGAAATGAGTTATTATAATCTGATTGGTCTGTATGATACCCAATATCAAAATATCCAGGAAATAAGAATAGCCCAATAAATCATATTCGTCAGTCGGCGAAGGCATAGCCTTGCCTACCCACCCCATGCAGTCACATCAGACTCATGACCACCCGCGTAACAAGACATGTTACAATATGTCACCGGTACAGTCGGTACTTACAAATTGATTAGAAAAACATCATTGTTTAAAAAATAAAAAATTCATTTTTTCAAATAAACTTCTGCCTGGTCCTAGCGGGGGGGGGGGGGGGGGGAATGCACCCCCTTGCCCCCCCTGCCGACGACCATGAATGCTATTATTAACCGTGAACTCGCTTGTAAATCACCTCATTCCAACCATTGTCTACATACCCTCATTAAAACACTAGACAAACACTGTGTATCTATTATAGTACCATGATATCACACCAGCAGGTGGATGCTGTTGATCATGTGACCGTACCACAACAATAGATGACTTAATTACCCTCGCATTGTTCAGCTTTTAGTGCTTCTTTTATAATTAAATAACTTTAACTCGGTTTTATAAAGAGTTTTAATTGAACGGGACTAGACGCTTGAAAGACGTTTGAAGCCTTTTAAATGTGTTTCACAATTTTCGTTAGAAGACATCACAACCCTTGAACTAAATTTCTAAAAAATAATGACGACATTCATTTCCGTAATTTTATAGAAAACTAGAAATCATAATCTCAATTGAAGAAATTGAATCAATTTTTTTGTCCTTCAGAGACCATGAGTCATGACGTAGGCATTACCGATTCTGTATAGAAACATGAACAGAATCGAGTAATGTCTACGTCACGACTCAGAATAAAAGATCAGGTCCTGGAGGATGAATCAATAAACTATAATTTCTGAAATTTGAATGATTTCTAGTTTTCTATAAAATTTTGAAAATAAATATCGTCATTATTCGTTAAAATCTACTTTCAGGGTTGTGATGTGCTTTGAATGATCTATCTGATGATTACGGTAACTATCTCTTTGGGGGGCTGAGATCGCCCTTGTGGTGTCCCGTCCGAACGATCCCCTTTGCCACCCTCGTTGGCTCAGTCAGCTGAGGCACACTTCAGACACTGAAGTCACCGTTGGGCGTGGGTTCGAATCCCGCACAAGGCATGAGTTTTGGTAAACGTCCTTTCACCTATCATCACTTCATCGTTTCATTATCACCAGCTCATTCGTACCCCCGTATAACCTAGCTGTTGGTGGGGTCGTTAAGCAAACAATAACCTCCATCACGATCCCATTTTTCGTCTATATACCCAATAGGAATAAATGATTTTTCATCACGTTTCGATGTTGATTAGTAAATTCTAAAAATGAAAATAAGTTTGTCGAGTATTCCAACTATGCTCTGTTCTTGGAAATAATTTCACAGTTCAAACACTTGTTATTTGAACGCATATAACACCAGCTGCATTCGCAATTCGTTTATCATCAGCAATGCAGCTGTGACTTGAATGGAATGCATTTAAAGTCGACTCGGAAATATCATTTATCTGATTTATATTCACCGAGAATTTCGATTCGAACAACTGTCAGTGAATTAATTGATTTATTCGTGCGATCATCTCATTGGTTGAACGGGTGTTATCGTTTATGAGTGGATCATGTTGAATACCTGTGAAGTAAAACAGGAATATGGAATTTATATCTAGAAATAAAAGTAAAAATATAGGAAGTTGGTGAAATTTTTATACAGGAATATGAAAATATCGGTATACAAAAACAGAAAATACAGAAATTTAGTGGAATATCTGGGCTACGTCCCATTTCAGTGAAATCCCGTTTCATCGACTGTCTCGTTTCATCGAAATCCCGTTTCATCGAAATCCCGTTTCATCGAAATCCCATTCCAGTGAAATCCCGATTCATCGAAATCCCAGTTCATCGACTCATTTTACAGTATTTTCAGCAAAGTCGATGAAACGGGATTTCTCTGAAATGGGATGATGCCGAATATCTGTATATTGGCAATAAGTTTCGCAGCGAGAACCTTTCAAATATCATCCATAAAAACCATTAAACTTATGATGAGTCATAATAATAGGTTGGCAATGTTTCAATATGTCCAAACATTCCAATATTTGTTTGCGTAGATTCTCGTGGCCAATATCGGAATGGTAAACTTATTTCTACGGTGAAACCACGTACTTGAGTATTTGCGTTTCGCTAAGTATTTGCGAAGTTCAGCTGAACTTCGACCGCTCAAGACTCCTGAGGATGACGGATAAAACTCCGTCGAAACGTCGAGACGCAAATACTCAAGTACGTGGTTTCACTGTAGAAATTAGTTTACCATTCCGATATTTCTGGAATATTTGTAGTTTTATTATATGATACTTGTAGTGCTCAACCTGTTGCTATAACGAAGATTCGATGAATAAAGAGGTGAACTATAAACTTGTGTAAACCTTTTTCTGGGGGGGAAAAATGAGCTGAAAGTTGAGACTAATATTTCGCAGTGTGAAAGCCAACATCCTAGCAGACGCCTTAGTCTCTTATAGTGATGAATGAATAAGCAATGAGTTTATGATAATATACAATGAACCGTAGATTAATAAAGGTTGATTGTCCTCGATAAAAGTTATTAATTTGCGTGAAACTATTTAAAAAAAATGAGACAGATAGTTTGGAAATTTGTTAATGTTTTACAAGGTGGTAGCTGAAAACGTCCAGAAGACGCCACTGACTTTTGAAGACGTATAAATACCCAGACTAGCAATATAACGTACAGTCTAAACATTTTCCTTTGTATCTTCCAAGATTTATTGTTCGCTCAGATTGGGTGCCAAATGTGACAGACATTTAACATATCACCTATAATTCGATTAACTTTGTAAAACATTCCATTATCATGATTTAACCGGCTTTACATATTCTCTTCTGTGAGTGACCCTATAAATACATTGACCTTGTCTTTGATACTAACAGTGTTTCGGACCATTAGAGCAGGATTGAGCTTGGGTAGAGAAACTATTAATAAACTATTGAACTGCATTCAAATCTGTCTTGGTATAATGTTGTACAGTCGTAAATGAGAAATATTGCTGTGATTTTATTATTTCATATATTAGGCATACATAGGTCTATTCATATATTTTCAGTATATATATATATATATATATATAATAAGTCACTTTTGGGTAATTTTCCCTTCTTTGAAACAACTGGTGGCTCTAAAAAGAGCCTGGGGTTCAGCCATCTTCAGGAGTCGTTGTAGGTATGGCAGCCGGCAATCGAGATTATATATATATATATATATATATATATATATATATATATACATATATATGTGTATATGTATTCATGTATGTAATAGAAACCTGGCACCTCCACCAGTACTCGAAAGTTACTTCACTGAAGTTATCACTGATTTCCAATCACTCCTACAACCTTGTTTCAAGTATTCCAAGACCTCACTAATATATCTGCATGTACCCACCTCTTCCCTGGTTCACAGCCCCCTTTTTGGGCAGGTACACCTGCGTGCCGGGGGGTGGCTGCGCCCCAATGCACGGCACCCAACCCACCCTTGTCGTCATCCTTAGCAAGCCTCAATACACAACTATCTAGGAGATGCAAACAATCACCCGAGTCAAGCCGACATCATTGTTCGTAAGGTTCCGTCGCACTTCGGGTTTGTAAGTATTGGTGTTCGTAAGGTTCCGTAGCACTTCGGTTTTAGATTATTGGTGTTCGTGAGATTTCGTAGCACTCCGGTTTTAGAAGTATTGTTGTTCGTGAGATTCCGTAGTACTTCGGTTTTAGATTATTGGTGTTCGCAAGGTTCCGTAGCACTTCGGTTTTAGATTATTGGTGTTCGTAAGGTTCCGTCGCACTTCGGTTTTAGTAGTATTGCCGTTCGTGAGGTTCCACCTCGTTTTGGTTTTGGAATTTTTGATGTTGTACTAGCCTTTTGGAAAAAAATATTTTAGATCTCAAGTCGTCGTCAATATAAGATTTTTTCTTTCAATTTAGGAAAATAATTCATGAAAAAAATTCAAGATTATCTTCTTGTGTTGTACTAATAAATTGATTCCAATCATTAGCTGAATTTGAGATAAGAATCACGATTGTTCCAAAATATTTTTTTCTAGCTTTAATAGAAATTTATTGAACATTTCAATTCTTAATTCTACCAATTTTTCAATGGATCTTCAATGTTGAAGATAATGAAGATTTTTATAAAGAGGCCTCTACAAATTTTCTCAAATAATTTATATATATATTACTAATAATAACTAATGAATCCAATCATATTTCTCACATCTCATACCTATGAACATGTAAATTAATTTGAATATTCAATAAAATAGAAATAAGAAAAATAGATGGATAGAAAATAAAAACAGAAAAAACACGAGTGACAAAATAAAAATAAAAAATAAATTAGACTTGTAATGCAGACTAACGTTATCACATGATGCCCCCCACCTCCCGCAACACCCCACACTTCACTCAACCACTCAACCACCCGCTCAACTTTCCACTCAACTTTCCACTCAACCGCCCACTCAAACACAAGCCTCCAAACTGTCCGTAAATCCCAGCGAAACAACAACTGTACATTCGTAAATAACTTGTTGCATCCAGCACCTTGCCGGGGGGGGGGGGGGGGGAGGGGGGGGGGAGGGGCTCTCACGGAAAAACCCACACCCTGGATATGACTAAACTACAAAGGTTCCAACGTCGGTTCCGTTCTATTCTAGAACATTGACGATCAACCAACCCGAACATTCATTGTTACATGAATTGAAATACAGTAAGGAACAAAAAATATAGGAAATGTTGGAATTAATTAATTTTTTATGAGAGATTGACGCGACCAAATTGGATGAAATTTTCAGGAATATCAGTTCAAATATATGTCAAAATAAATATCGTATTACATTTCCATATTTAAATTTTTTGATATGAGATTTTTTTTTTTTTTGTAGATACTTATTGTGATCATGGTTGTATCTCCGTCGTGATTCGGATTTTAATTGCTGTCGTTCAATTAATCGTGCCAATAAATGATTTGAACCGTTCAGTCGTAAAACAGTGCCAAAATGTCGTTACGTGGTATGTCAGCCGTGACTTATTCTGGCCCGCATTCTTCGTTAAACAGTGTCAATTAGATTAATTGAGATAGATTCTTAGAGAGGTGTCAAATAGAGAGATGTTTCGATTGATTGAGATTCTTGAGATTCTCTCAATTTATTGATTATCTGATTAATTAGTTGTTTGATAAAAAAAGATTTATCCATTTTTCAAGTTTGTATTATTATTTATTAGTTTTTTCATACAGAAAATATATATATTCATAGCAATCCAAATTTCAGCTAGAATCTTGTATTTCTCATACATATAAATTAGCATAAATTATTACATTAAAATTGAGAACCATTTTTTTTCAACGTTAATCGATTTCTTGGATTATATCTGAACTTATTGGTTAACCATTTACAGTACTATTTGTCAGTATTTACAGTAACAGAATTGGTCACATTTTATTCCATATGACGTGGTAAGATCACCCTTGTGGTGCCTTGTCCGAAAGATCTTACCTTGTTAACCTTAGCCTTAATTGGGAAACCAACTTTGTATCAAGTTTCAAATGTTTATAATATTAAAGATATTAATAAAAGTTGGAGGAATTTTTGTGTAATTATACTTTTGTTGAAAATGAAAACATTATACGCCTAACTTCAAAGAAGAAATGTTATGCTTTTAAACTATTCCCAAAATCAACTTCGTTCAAATACTAAATCAATAGTGATTTATATTGACAATTTTAGTTTTAAATAATTGCAAAACTTTCAGTATCATTAGTTTGTTTTCAAGCTTACATAAAGCTTGATTTCAAGCTTTAAACAAACGTCAAACATATAATTAATCGTTCCACATCTGCTTGTGTGAACCAAAAAGCAGAGACACGTATTACGACAATTGAAATGATGCCATTACTGTTTAACGACGCACGATTGACGTTGGTTGTTTTGTCACGGTGCCAAGATGCTGAGGTTTTACGGCGTACACTCGTCGAAAAGGAAATCTAACTCAGATTTATTCTAAAAGAGTTCGTGAAAATCTCATTCGAAATAAGAGAAAAAAAGTGAAACAATTACAGTCACCAGAACGTGGAAATATACTATTTAATATTCACGATTGAATTTCCATCATTAGGATGAAAATAAAATCATGTTCATCTCTTGTGGACCGGTCTATATGATTTTGATAAATTCACACATTTAATCATGAAATAATTTCGAATTTCTAGTGATTTTATTGATCATTGATAGGCCTATAGATATAATAATGACAATTTATTCACAATTTCACACACATATTTGAATATATAATGTATACATAAATCTCTCATATATAATTTCAACAGCTTTCTGATTAACCACCTGATAATGGTATGATTTAAAACTATTCAAAAATCGCGACCTCCCCGGGACTTGAACCCGGATCTCCACATTGCCGGTCTGACTCACTACCCATCAAGCCAGAGAAGCGGGGAGAGGCCAGAGAGTATAAACTGTCTAGAAACTCGTTGCTATGTTAATTTCCTATATTATTCTATTCACATCGAGAATATCTATGAACAATTTAATCCAAAAAAAAGTTCCAAATAATTCTAAAATATCATTAAATCCATTTCTGACCTCCAACTTTGAAATCCAGATTCAAGTACCGTATTCCCCGACTATACCCACTGTTCCTGATCCCCTTATTGTCAGGTTGCCAGACATGTTTCGTTGCCAGGGCCACCAATACACACAAGTCAATACAAATATCATCACGGACATCAAGTCTGGCCAGCGATCAAACAATTGCCAACGTAATCAATTACAGAATGACAACATTACAACAGAACTATTTCAACTTCACGCTACGGTTAGAGATCAGGGAGTTGGTTTTTTATTTTGTGTAGATATTTCAAATATGTTTTGTTTGTTTTCTGGTATGGGGATGTTTGAGATGCTTAGAGATGTTCATACAAAGTGTATGAGTTATTTCAAATATTAAGGGTTACACAATTCTGAAACTAGATTTTTAGATGAGCGTAGCGAAGATTTTCATTCCATATACCGAAACATTTTGGGCTTGGTTTTTATGTTTTTTTGTATGTAATTTTGTACGCGGCATTCAGGTCAGGGAAAAGGATCAATCAATTCGATATTTTTTCAAATTGGCATCACACCAGAATAGGTTGGGATTGTTTTTCAGAAAAATCGGTCGAACGGTTTTTCCGGAAAAAAAATAGAAAGTATAGAAAATCCCCATAAGAATAAGCCAATGGAGAAATACTTGGGAAACAAAGAATTTCCAGAAGCTCTCAAATTTATACTGAATGTGGAAAGAACTATCATACATATTTTAAGCGATTTATGGAACAATCGGATGTGAAATAACGAAGATTAAAACGATTAAAATCTGTGATGGATATCAAGAAGGCACTGGTACCATTGTTGGGAAACCAAGGTCCATATACCAACAGACAGCCGCGGTTTTTAAACCTTCGAAGTGATCCATGGCCTGTATATGTACATTGAGCCGACCAAATGTTCTTAATTCTACATTTCCATACTTCTGAGCTCGTCTCACAACGCATATAAGGCGTTTTCCTAGTAATGAATAATTACGATATAGTATCCCTAATTTTGAAGGAAACTTCCAGAGTTGTGTTGTCCTCTAAGAGGAATAACCCTGTTGTCCAGCTTACCGTGTATCCACTTGACCGACCTCTTCTTCCTGTTCACGTACATCGACTGCCCCTTGCTCTGTTCGTTGCTGATGTCGCACAGGGAGTGCGAGATCTTCCTGGCCAGGTCGATCTGGTCCTCGACGGTCGGGTGGTGGGGGGAGAAGAAGCTGGAGGAGGCGTACATCTTCCCTGGAGTAGACACAATGTAATATATCATCAGGTTATCGTAACTGAGTTCCTCTCTCTGTATATCTGAGTAAGTTATCATAAGATTTTGTTTTCATAGTGCCCGCCCCATTTACACGGTCCAAGTTGTCATCCAACTTCTGTTATTCAAGGTTAATTACAATTTCTTGGACCGTCTGAATGGAAAACTTGAAGCAAAAAGCTCTCATCTAACCCTTGGACACATCCTTTCATCCAAGTCATTTCGTTTGGGAAATTCATATTTTTCGTCAACGATCGGGTGGTGGGGGGAGAAGAAGCTGGAGGAGGCATACATCTTCCCTGGAACAGTCACAATATTGTGACTGGTACGAACTGACTTTCTTGAGAAAGGTCTCAACATTAAGACCGAAACGTCGGAACGTTTATCCGACACCAAATATCAACTATCTCATTTAGGGGTCGTGACAGACTCAAATATCTTAAGGTACTAAATCATCCTTAATAAATTAAACGGAAGAGCTAAGATGGGTGAATTTGTCATTGGAAGTAAACTGTAAAAGTGTGAGAATTCGGAGGATATGAAGAAGAACCAGATTGTTGGAAGTCAACATTATATGCTATTGATTAATTCAACATGTATACCTAACCTTGATGCACTAGATTTCAATATGATTGGACTAATCACCAATTAGGATGCGATTGGTATAAACGAAGAAAGACCAACATAATCTGTATACTCACTGTTCCTGGAAGAAGGGGTTCCCTCTCCAGAGTCCGAGGCTGGAGTGAACAGTCGCTCCAGGTCGAGAGGTTTGTGCACTCCAAGGCCGTCGTTCTGGACGCGCGTCGTTTCCTCCTGGAACAAACGATATAGTTGGTTGTAGTACACGGATGTCGACAGGAAAATGTCTGGGGAGCGACACGTTTTTGCAAGTCGGTTGTATAATGGGACTGGAAGTGGCCAATGGGAACGTCAATATTTGTGACGTCATGAATAGTATACTGACCCGAGCTACGATATAGTACTATTACGAAGTAAATATCGTTGTGACACGATGTTTAGTATAGCTTCTTCACATGTTCGGGGTCCACGGTTCAAATCCCGACGCTGTTATCTCTTCTTTTTTTTTTAAATAAAAAGATTTTTGGATCAATTCGGAGGATCCGGACACTTTGACGTGGTGTGGGGGCTTGTATGACCCCGTGATCTCCAGAGCTGTCGTCGGGAGCAATTTATTCACTCCCAAAAGAGTCACCCATGGCGATAAGGTCTGGAGTGAGGTTCCAGACCAAGTTCGAACCGTCTCGGTCGAGTGAAAGCCTTTAGGTGGCCAGAGTATATAACATTACTGACTAGCGGCCACTGGAATTATAACTCACTCTGAGTCATTTCCAAGCTGTTATTGAATAAATAAATAAATAATAAAATATATGGAGGGAGCCGCCCCGGTGGCTAAGTCAATTATCGCTAGCGGTAGTAACTGAAGTCACCGTTGGGCAAGGGTTCGAGTCCCGCATAAGGCATGGGTTTTTGTAAACGTCCTTTCATCTATCATCACTCCATCGTTTCATTATCACCCGCTCATTCGTACCCCCGTATAACCTAGCTGTTGGTGGGGTCGTTAAGCAGCATTATATAAAAAAAATATATATGGAGGGAGTACTGAACCTTGCGTTTGTATTTTTATTTTATCTCGTTTTAATCAGACATTTTATTCACTACGACCTATTAAGAAACACAATACAAACACATATATGAAATTGAACATTATAATTGGACGAGCTTCAGTGAGGATTCAATTTGACATACTGAAAAAAATTGGTGTTCGTTTCTCTGTTTTTTTGTCGGTTCTCCACGGTCAAACGGCCACAGCTATCGAGTTCAACTTTTTTTTCAATATGGTTCCTCATCTTACTTGGATCTGTATAGTTTTGTGGCAATATCGGGTAGTAACTTGTTCTTTTATGAATTTTATAAATTTCGAAAATACCCGTTAGAATAACACAGCGCAAAGTGAAAGAAAATACTTTAAAGTTGAATTACATTTTGATACACATTTCTAGAAATTTTCAGCTTGATTGGGTCAACCATTTGAAGAAAAAACATGAAATGTGCTAAATTTGTACCACTCGAAGCTGTTTTTATCCCCCACGAGATGGCGATGTACTAGAGTTGGCCCTTAGGATTTGGTGGAGATATACTAGAGTCGGCCCTTGAGACTTGGTGGAGGAATCAATATGGCCCTTGGACTAATAAGTTTACAGACCTCTGTATTAGTCTGTATCGACTTGAGACTATTAGCTCCAATAGGATTGACTCTAGATAAATAACTCTCGGGTTTAATAGCTGACAGTTGTTACATCACCGCTAAAACAGAAATAGCGTCGACTTCAGATTAACATGGAGACGCATGTTCAACTTCTGTTCGGGAAATGACGAGACTTGAGCTTTAAGCAGACCATTGATTGTATATTTTCATTCATTAACATCGAAACTTGATACAAAATCATTGTTCCGCAATCAGGCATTTGGATGAAAGATGAGATCGTTTGGACGGGGCACCACAAGGGCGATCTTACCACATATTTTTAATTATTTCATGAATGTTTGGTTTTATGGCGCGTTGCCATTTCGTTCAGATTCAGTTATTTTGAGTCATTATTCAGGAATTCTTTTGAAAATAATTGTGCTTTTTTTAAAGGAGAAGAAATTATCGGAATTCATCGATGTGCAAAGGGTCGTAAGCGACATTTCAATACATTGGGCGTAGTCACCATTATAACATAATATAATTCTGGTTCAAGCGAAAGAGATTCTGTACATTACGTCGTAAGAGCCCAAGATTCTATGTAGTTTCTCAATTAAAATACAGTAGGTACATTTTGTCGTAAGCGCCAAATATGCTGTGCTATTTCCTGAGGAAAATACAAATTCGTGAAAATTTGTGATGATCTGTAAACGTAAGCACGTATATCACACACAAATTTTGAAAATCATATCTTCAAGTTTTAATTTATCGAACGTTTTCAGCTTCCTGTGAACAATATTCGAAATTGCGCTTACTACATTCTATTCAATTGTATTCGTCACAATTTCCGAAAAATCATATTTCAATTTTCTCATTTCCCGGGCACAGGGCACGGGGCTTTCGGCGAAATAAGTTGTTACTGAATTACTAGTCGATACACGTGTATGGTCAATGCTAACCTGATGGCAGTCATAGTCCTCGAAAGTGTCATACTCCTCGTATTCCTCCTCGTAGGACTTGTACTCTTGCTCGTATGACGTCATACACTGATTGTCACGTGTGTTATGGTCCTCGTCCGGCCACACCACTATCTTGGGCGGACTCGGTACCTCCATGTCACTTGAGGTCACTAACACTTCTTAGCTGAATACTAGACTATAGATCGACTGACTGCCTGGACCTCTAGGGTCACTTGAAGTCAATACACTTGGGCGAACTGTAAACTAGGTTCGACTGACTGCCTTGACCTCTAGGGTCACTTGAAGTACACTTAGGCGATCTGTAAACTAGGTTCGACTGACTATCTTGACCTCTAGGGTCACTCGAAGTCAATACACTTGGGCGATCTGTAAACTAGATCGACTGACTATTTTGACCTCCGAGGTCATTTGGAGTCACTACATCTAGTCGAGCTGCAAACTAGTTTAGATCGACTATCTTGACCTCCGGGGTAACTTGGAGTCACTACACCCAGGCTAGCTGAATACTAGACTCGACTGACTATCTTGACCTCCGTGATCCAGGACAGCTGCAAACTAGACTCGACTGACTATCTTGACCTCTAGGTTCTCTTGGACTTACTACAATCAGATGAATTGCAAACTGGACCCAAAATGATCCGGAAGGTCAGTTACTGACTATCTTGACCTTGATGACTACAATTGGACTAAATACATCAAGGTGAACTGCAAACTAGACTTAACTGACTATCTTGACCTTTGTGGCTATAGTGATGGCGATCCCTATTTGCAAATATACATGTTTTTGCTGTAAGCTAAAAGGCCACTGTGGTTGGTATTGTTCATTCACGCTCAACCTAAATTATTACTACGTAAATCCATTCATAATTCGAGTTGGAATCAATTTGATCTGGCCTAATACAAGTCCTAAATAGCCAACAACTAACAGTTAGTAACTCGCTATCTGACTATTTAACTGACACATTCACTGGCATGTAAAGTGACTATGTAAACCGATTACCTGAGTGACTGACTACGCAAACTAACCAAGTAAATGACTATGTGAGCGTAAACTGACTCTGTGACTGACTCCCTATACAAGTATAACTGACTATGTAAATGACTGAATATGAGACTGACCAAATATGTAACCAATTAGGTTAGTGATTCACAATGTAAACTGACTCTGTAACTGACTGCCTATGTAAATGACTGAATATGAGACCGATTACATAAGAAACCAACTATGTCAGTGATTAACTATGTAAACTGAGCATCTGATCTGGCAATGTGAATTGTTTATGTAAGCTACTGACTACATAAAGTGGCTATGTAAGCTGATTATATGACTGACTAGCCTATACAAGTAACGGACTATGTAAGTGATTCACTATGTAAACCACTATGTATGTAACTATGCAACAGAAGTGTAACCGATAATAAGCCTACTGTACACAACACCCACTGCACACTAAAGACGCGGACTGACTGATCGACGTCCAAACAGCCAGCGTCCCGACGCCTGGACTAGAGGCGTCCAGGAGTTAGATGGTGAGTCGGGACACCAAATCGTTGTCGTTCGTATTTATCGACAAGAAAAACGGTGGTGAAGTTTGTAGCTATTAGCAGAACTTGAACATGTTGCCGGATTTAAATATTTATATATATATATATATATATATATATATATATATATATATATATATATATATATATATATATATATATATATATATATATATATATATATATATATATATATATATATATATATATATATATATATATATATATATAATAATAATGATGAACCGATTAATTGAATATATTTCCAACAATTTCTAACTTCTAAATTACCTATAACGTCGTTTTGAATACGTGGCATCATGATTTTCAAGGACAAATCAATATAGACTGGAGCCTACATTAAGATGGTTGTGATAAAAATTGTCCTTCCATTTTCACATTTTTGTAATTTTCATTATTTTTCTCAATTCGTCGATCATACGTCTCTTAGTGTTCTGAATTCAAGTAGGCCAACGTGCCCAATATGATTAGGTTTTCCTTCCATTTAATTTTTTAATTTTAATTCTTTTTCTAATTTTTCGAACGTAGGTCCCGAGTGGTCTGAACACAATTTGACCTGATACAAATTTTCCTTGTATTTTCATTTTATACTTTCATCATTTTCTTTCTCCCGATGCGTCGCTCATCCGTTCCGAGTTGCCAATATATCGCCCGCAATAAACCACGACTATAAGCCACATCTGTCTTGTCCCGAAATACGCGATGTTGTTAATGTGTCACCCGATCGCCCGTCTCCCAATCAGACAGCGTTAACGATCGTGCGTGTCGGCCCGTCATGTTGTTATTGCTCTGCTGAGTGACGGATACGTAAACTGTGGCTCCAATATAAACTCAATTATCAAAGAGCGATTGAAAGTAAACATGAATGTCTAGGCCATTCTGAAACCTAATATAACCAATATAATGAGATGTTAAATATATAATGGAGATATTCCGGAAAATCCGAGCCGGAAAATCCGACCCGGAAAAACCGGTCCGGAGAATCCTGCCCGGGAAACGAATCAAAAAAACATTTAAGAAAAGCGGACCGGAAAAGCGGTCCGGAAAATCCGACCCGGAAGAAATGGTCCAACGAATCTAAAAAACATTTAAGAAAACCGGTCCCGAAAAATCGGTGCGAAAAAAACAGTCCGGCAAATGACCCGGAAAATCAGTTCGAACAACCAGTCAGGTAACCTAACCCGGAAAAATATGGCTCCAGAAATATTCTGGAAAACCGGTCCGGAAAACCGGTCTGGGAAAAACAGGTTGGTGAAGACCGAACTTATCTCAAATCTACGTTATCCATACGGCTATAACGGCTAACAAAACGCTCACCGAAAAAACATGAGAAACCTTTTTCGGTATATCGCCAGATTTTCTCTTTGTCCAAGTTTTTCGGTGTTCGTTATTCTCGGTGTACGTGGTAATATCAGTTCACATCAAACATCCAGACACATTCCTTATAACTTTAAATATAGGTCAGTAAATAAATATAGTTCGTAAAAATAAACATGAAATGAAACATAGCCAGTAATACGATAACATTTCTATTAATTGATTCCATCATGCTCTGGACCGTTGAGCTTGCATCAAGAAACGACGCATGCGTAAATAAGTTCATAATATCTTCTAAAAGACGAGATAATTAAATTGGCAGAGGCGACCATGGTCTGGATTCTGGATTTAAAACAGTTATGAAATTGAAAACACATTTTTGTAAGATTGGCCAAGACACATGTGTGTTGAGTTTGAGGCTGCATGTGAGAGAGAGATTGTGATTATTTCATATCTGTGAATTCACCCTGGCGGGGAATTCTTCACTAATGGTGACTGAAGACGCTTTAAGGAGGTGCATACAAGGTCCCTATTAGACGAACTCAATGAATTTCTGACTTCAAAGTCACACTAGTGAACCATCCCATCATCTTATATGTCCTTATTAGACGAGCTTTAGCGAGGATTCAATTTGACATACTGAAAAAAATTGGTGTTCGTTTTTTTTTTTTTTTTTTTTTCCATGTTTTTTGTCGGTTCTCCACAGGTCAAACGGCTAGAGCTAGCTAATTCAATCTTTTTTTCAATATGGTTCCTTATTTAACTCAGTTCTGTGTAGTTTTTTGGCATTATCGGGTGGTAACTTTTATTTTTATGAATTTTGGAAATTTCAAAAATACCCATTAGGATAACACAGCAGAAAAAATATATATATTTCTATTTTCTTAAACCATGAAATTTGGCGTGATGTTGAATTACATTTTATACACATTTCTGGAAATTTTCAGCTTGATTGTGTCAGCAATTTTGAAGAAAAACGTGCTAAATAGGTACCACTGGAAGCAGTTTTCACCCATTTTTACCCATACTATTACTATCCACCCGTCTAACAACGCATATATGGCGTTTTTCTAGTATACTACTAATGCATTGTAAACATTAGATAAAACAATTTAAAAGTATTTGTCGACAGAACAGCTATGCTTTTCTAACTAGTAATGGCATCGCATCTCTTACAAGGCTCATTAGAATTCACTTCACATGTGTTCAAAACACATCACCAAACTCACATCATCTCGGTGCATATCGGATTCAGCTCACATGTGTTCGCACATCAACTCGGTGCACATTGTGCAACACCAATGCCGAACAGAATAAATAATCCAATCGCGTTCGTATAAATGTTTGAAACTTGTGCCAACTTAATAAAAACAAATAACATCCTGCCAGGTTTGCGTTGTGCATAACTTGGCAGCACCTGGGTTCAGTCTACCGTTGTATGGACTATAATGATCACGGGAATAGAAGAAAATTGTAAAAATAAAAAATAAAAAATAAAAACTTAAATATAATCCAATATTCAAGTAAATGTGGTTGAAGACGCACCACAAAACTCTATGCGGTCTTTGCTCGGAGATGTGGTTGATGTGTGTGTGTGTGTGTGTAAGAGAGAGAGAGAGAGAGAGAGAGAGAGAGAGAGAGAGAGAATGCCGACGATATATACTGTTATCGCTATTATTCCCATTCTTCGTTGCGACAAACCTATGTTTTGTGCAAGGTGACCCGACCGGTATTGCGAGCTGCCTGAATGTGCAGACTGTCAGCTGATATCGACTTTAAAGACGTATCCACGTCAAAATAGTAGTGAAACATAATGTTCTTGAGAGCTTCTTGCCTTCACATGGTGAATAAACAATTTCACACAAATAAAAACTAGATACAATGTGGGAAGTCATGTTTTCAATTGTTTCAATTAATTGGTTCATCTGAAGAATCTTCTAACCGAAATATTATAAGGGCAAGGGAAATAATGAATTATTTATACCGTTTTGTAGCGACATCTCTTGCTTGTTCCAAGACTTTGATGTTGTCTTTTGAATTATCTCTGGACTTTGAAATAAGGGCCGGTATTACGAATCGATTGTTAGTGGATTAAACAATAGTTAGCGGATTAACTTGTTATCACCCTTGGTTACATGTGATATTTTCGTACCTTTAACAAATAGTTAGTGGATTAGTACTCAACTAAGATTCGTAAAACCGGGCCTAAGAACAATAAAATTTGAAACCATGACTGCCAGCGCTTAAAAATATATTTTGTGAATAAGATAACAATAATATACGATGTGAATTGTCATCATGCTATATAATATAGAAGTAATATTACTGATTGTATCAATGAATATAAAAATATAGATTTGGAATTATGTTCAATTTTTTTGATTATTAAAAAAAATCAATGATAAAAATTAATAATCATATCACTTTTAGTGGTAAGTAATGATTATGTAATTGATATCAAAGAAGCATATGAAAAAAAACTTCGTTTTGGCTCTCCATATACCTCATTAATTGATTATCCAGACATACTCGGGTCAAGCCCATCGCATCGTTTCTCTCACACAGTCGCGTGCATAAAGCGTCGCGACGCCTCACTTAACTCACGCACCGGCGTCTGCCAGCAGTCTCTTGTCTGCCCACTTTCTGCCCACCGCCTTCACGTGTTGGGTGCAGCGCACTCTAGACACCTTGACGCGTTTATTCACCCCGACAGCTGGGAAACTAGCACGGTTTCCGTGGATTATTGTTCGTTTCAAGAGAACTGAGACGTGTGGTTGAGTGATTTGGGAACTGAAATGTCGTTCAGGAGACCGGGGTTTGATTCCTGCCATGATCGACCATCCTGACAGCATCGTGGTTTCCCTCTGTCGTTCAGGTCAATACTGGGATAGTTCCTTAACAACAGGCCACGACCGACTCCTTCCCACTATCCGAAAAACACATAATAGAATAACCTTCCATCTCATCATCCCATCATCTCGTATATCATTAATAGACGCCAATAGATCGTAGTCTTCAGTAGAGTGCGTCGTTCAACCCAATATGATATAAAAATAATCTATCCACAGAGTAACACTTTCAGTGTCAACATAACATATAAATGATCGCAGTGGCTTTCTGGATGAATGTATTGTAGTGAAACTGCTTCACACCATTCAGAGAAGTACCTTTAAAATATTCAAGGCAGCCACTTTATGAGTCTTTATGACGAACGATTGATAGATTGTTAGGGCTTAGAGGCGCGTCGACAGCGAGGTCATTTTGCGCCTGAAGGATTACTTGAAAGAATTGTCAAGTCAAATATCAAGACATTTTATAAATACTATTTAGAAGTGAAATAATCGATATTTATAGAAATAATCACAAATAATTACATAATTACGCGATGTGTTGAGAGATATCGGTGGAGGTGCCGGGTTCAGGATTTAGATTGCGTTATACATGTAGGCCCATACTCGATATATTATCAATTATATCTAAATATTATTTCAATAAATAATGATGATATAGTCACTATATATAAGTCATGATCCGATAATATTTTAATTATATATTATTTTGAATTTCCGCAGTTTCATGTTCTATAAAATTATCATAATTTGCTCCAAAACTTTTTCTAGCCTGAAAATCATGCTACTCCCCCAAAAAATCAAATATCCAATTCATAATAAAAACTGTATATAACCTGATAATCACTCACTCTGTTAAGCCCCACCATTGTGTCTGCTTGCACTTTCACTACTGCCACTCGAATCTACTACCACATGTCCTGCTGCCACCCGGTATACACACACTCTCTTGTTAGACTAGTACAAGAATACTCGCGAATAACATTCATGTTAATTCACGATAGAGTGAGTGCGACAGAGAGGAGGAGAGGGCTGGACTGTGGGTATGAGAGAGATGGATAGAGTTGAGTGGGGGGAGGAGGAGAAAAAAAGAAAAAAAAGGTAAACTGTGTATAATTGAAAGTGGGAGGTAGTGAGTGAGAAGGAGAGATAGAGAGACAGTGTTTATGATGAAAAGGAGAGAGAAATAAAGATAGATAGAGGAAATTTAAGAAGAGAGAGAGGGAAAGAGTGTTTGTATGTATGTGTGTGAGGGAGAAATATAGATAGAAAGAGATGTAGACTGTGTTTATAAGGAAAAGCAGAGAGAAATGAAGATAGAGGAAATGTGAGAAAATAGAGAGTGAGAAAGAAATGAGTCTGTATATATGTTAGAGTGAGAGAGAGATTTGGATTTTAGCCAGTTTAAAACATAAACTTATAGAGGGCGTAAGTATTTTATATGTTAGATATCAAGTCATGAGTGAGGATGGTTACGAACGGATGTCTCTCCTATTCACTTATATCAACACACTGGTGTTTCGAGCGGTCAGTTATCATTATTCTCTAGACACTTGCTGTCATCGCATTACGATGTGTCAAGATTAGTAAACAAAGGAGCCCACAACTGGGGGGGGGGGGGGGGGGTTGAGGAGGGGGGAAAGGGGGGAGGATCAGCGCTGTAAGTCACTGAACTGACTCAGAAGTGTAACTTTCAAACATTAGAGGTTTTTCTTGGTTTCCCTCAGTTGTTCAGGTCAATACTGAGATGGTTCCTGATAACAGGTCATGACCGACTCCTTCCCACTATACAAAAACATCTGATGGAATAAATTTCTATCTCACGTGAAATATATATGAAATGAAGCCGAACTTCGTAGCTCAGTAAACTGAAGCACCGCTTTAGATAATGAAGTCATATTTGGCGTAGGTTTGTATCTCGGATTAATTGGTTTTTGTAATCGGTGATTCTTTCACACGTCACTCTCTAGTTTCATTATCGCCTGTTTATTCGTACCCCAGTTCCCATCATCTCATTAATCATCCATCCGACGCCATTAGATCTCAGTTATCATAACCGTGCGTCGTTAAACCCAATATAAAAAAAACTAGAAAAATGATTACGAATTAATAAACCAGGTTTGTGAAAATTCAAAATTTAGAAGAGCGAATACGATTCAAGATTTGCAGTGTTTTCGATGTTAAAACATAACGAATTCTTCATATTCCAATTGAAATCTGAAAATTGAATAATGAATAAACAATTGAATTTTCTAAAATTATTCTTGTCCACTCAATTAGTGACCTGAACCCTAAAATAACATCAAAACTATGAGGTAACTAACTGAGGAAAAAGCCAACTTGAAGTTCTAAAATAAATAACAAAGAAGTCACAGTCAACTCTTGATCGTGATCAAGAACTGAACCAGACGTAGCAAGGGTCTCTAATGAAGTGATTGGATGAGCGATAGCGGAGACTTCCAACCCACTCTAACGGAGCTTTGTTTGTGTGTTTTCTGTTTGTTTGTACCCACTACACAGGATGCACTGTTTGACCGATCGACATGAAAATTTGTCTGTATAGGTACACTACATCCAGCTTAAAATGTGTGTAGTGTTTGGGTTGAATGAACCATTTTTGAGAATACGATCTCAAAGTTTCGAAAAAACTCTTTATATTGTATTGTATTGTATTTATTACCAACTTGGGTAATACCGGTGTTCTTACAGAGGCTAATATTTTCGGTGGTTGAATGATGAACTAATCTAAGTATAACATAATCAACCTAAATATGAAAAAGATAGAAAATTGAATTAGTAAAATGAAGATAAAAAAATAAAATAAAATTCATTTATAGTACGAGTGTTGAAAGTAAGACGCTGAGTTGTCCCATAGTTGAAAGTGACGTCATCTGCGCCCGTGGAAGAATGTTATTAGGGCTATATTAGGCTGGTCAAGAAAATTTGAAAAGTAAAATCTCTCAAAATGACAGTTCAAATGTTCACTCAATTTAAACACATGAATGATACACATTATAACGAATTTGTATGTAATTCGGACCAGCCGTTTTGAAGAAAATAATTCTATAGATGTTTTTTATTCACCAAATAGAGGAAGTAGCGGATGGATTCACGGCTCCCTAGATTCGATAGTAACCGGATGAAGTATTATTCTCGCTTCATGTGATCCGAGAGACGAGGGGAATTCCGAACCCAGTTCGATCCCCGCCGCCGACCATCTTTACAGAGGTTTTTCATGGTTTCCCTCTGAGGATCATGCCGGGATGGTTCCTACAATAAGTCGGCCATGACCGCTTCCTTCCCACTATCCTTCCCATTATCCAAAAACCTACATCTCATCATCCCATCATCTCATTAATCATCTATCCGACGCCATCAGATCTCAGTTATCATAACAGTGCGTCATTAAACCCAATATATATATAAAAAAAAATGAAGAATTATTTCAAATGAGTCAAGGTGTGTTTAATTTTCTACTATGCCGTATTCTATTTATATATCTCGGTCTTCTTGAAATGCATAAGCTACATTTGCCTAGTATATTTTAATGATCGTAGTGATGTAGCTAGATCGTTGTCTAACGATCTAATCCAACATCATCTCAGTCGTCCAATCAGAACGCTGCACGCAGCATCTGGCTCAGGACCAATCTCACAAGCTACATAATACCACATTAATCACGAACCTGCAACACGAGTGCGTTAGATAAAGCTATACGCACATTCGCGTCGTTTCTATCTGGGAGGAGAAGTAATGCGTCGTTTTGTAAACAATTAAATCTTAGATGTTTCGACTTCGATGGGGGAAGGGGGTGGGGATGAGAGGGAGAGGAGAGGGCGAGGGAGGGGGAGAGGGGGCTGGCACCTGTCTTAGTATTTCAACATCTTAACCAGATTGGAGAAAGTCGACATCAATTAAAATTACTGTCAACTGAAGTCAAAATAAAAATATTATACTTTTTAAAAATTTATATTCTCATATATTTTATATTTTAATATATACGGTATATATATATATATATATATATATATATTATATATATATATATATATATATATATATATATATATATATATATATATATATATATATATATAATATATATATATAATATATATATATATATATATATATATATATATATATATATTATATATATATATATATATATATATATATATATATATATATATATATATATATATATATATATATATATATATATATAATAAAAAAAAAATTGTGAAATGAGTGAATAAATTCACATTCTCCTCAAATAAAATACTCACCAAAGAAACGTGCCACAACTTTTGACTGAGCGTCGTCAGGAACTCCCTTTTGTGCGCATCATTACAGTCTGACGGTTTAAACCCCCGCTTGTTCACAATCACACAGTTACTCGTGCTCGCACTCCGCCTTATACTGTTGTTGTTGTTGTTGTTGTTGTTGTTGTTGACGTAGTTAGCAGTTCGGTTGGCTTGCAGATAGCCCGGCACGAAGCCGCTACTCTTACTGTGGCTTAGATTCATTGCTGGATAGAGGTGCCCGATTAGGTTGGCTTTGTTCGTTATCAGCTGTAATCTGTTTGTTGAGGATGTTGGATTAGTTTAGAAGGTTATCTTGATGAGGTTTGTGAGGGCTTGTATGAATTATACATAGATATTGATAAAGTTTTGAAAAAATTGGTGTTCGTTTTTATATATATTTTTTTTTTTCGGTTCTCCACAGGTCAAACGGCTACAGCTATCAAGTTGAAACTTTTTTTCAATATGGTTCCTCATCTAACTTAGATCTGTATAGTTTTGTGGCGTTATCGAGTGGTATTTTTTTTTTGTATTTTAGAAATTTTAAAATACCCATTAGAATAACACAGAAGAGAAAAAAAGATATTTATATTCTCCCAAAAAAATGAAATTTCACGTGAAGTTCAATTACATTCTGATAAACATATCTGGAAATTTTCAGCTTGATCGGGTCAGCCATTTTGTAGAAAAAACATAAAATGTGCTAAATTGGTACCACTCGAAGCAGTTTTTACACATTTTCACCCATACTATTACTATCCGCTCGTCTAACAACGCGTATGGCGTTTTCCTAGTTTATTAGATTGGTCTCGAAGGTTATCTCAATCACAATCGTGAGGGATAGTATGATTATAGATGGATATTGATAAAGTTCGTACAGAAATTCGCTTCGATAACTGAGAGAAATAACTAATAATTCATTCAGAGTTGGTTTTACGAAACTTGGTCAAGTGAAAATCTACTAATTAAAAGATACAGTACGAAAATAACATTTATAACCAATGGTGATAACTACTAGTTAACCCACTAACAATCGCTTACACCACTAACTATCATTAAAACTGGACCTTGGAGCCAGTTTTACCAATAGTTGAGTACTAATCCGCTAACTATTAGTTAAAGGTACGAGAATATGTAACCAAGGGTGATAACAAGTTAATCCCTGATTCACTAACTATCAATCCGTAAACCTGGGACTTATCATACAATAAACTACGCGAACAATTAAGATATTTGGATCGTAAATTTGAAAAATATCTAGTTCATATCTATACGACTACATAGCACATATCTATTTTGAGCTGTAGTGTGTAGGAATGTAGCTTCACTATTCAATGTCAGTGGTTTTGTGTGACGTAGCTTCACAAAAACAAATGTCTTACACAACGTCAGTATTTTACTGCAGAAACGAAAATAAACACTTCGGTTATTTAACGTTGGTAAGCAAGCCACAGAGGTTATACAAGATTTTCTTGTAAATCTATCTTGA
The DNA here is from genome assembly GCA_907164805.1 of Brachyptera putata. Classification (NCBI taxonomy): domain Eukaryota; kingdom Metazoa; phylum Arthropoda; class Insecta; order Plecoptera; family Taeniopterygidae; genus Brachyptera; species Brachyptera putata. The sequence goes on from OU015473.1 coordinate 2,315,284, forward strand.
TTTTACTAATATTGTAATATCGCGTGGTCAAGGAGATAACACACCTAGATGATGATATCAAATGATCAATTAATAATCAATATTTAATATATTTATGGATGTTTCAGAGTTTTTGAAGGTTGGACTGAAATGTCAAATATGAGGTGATAGTTCATCGAACATTATCCAAAATTCAAGTATTCAAAATATGGATTTTTAGTGAATTTTTATAATTGGAGTAGGATTTTTAGTGAATTGACAAATATAAGAAAGAAGCAATTATGCTGGTACTTTCTTTGAGAACGTGTATTCAATTATAATATACGCTTGAAATGAAATTGGTTTATAGTAACATTAGAGAATCTCTGTTTCAATTCAATTTCATTTGCAATGTGGTAGTCAGCAGCTGTCAAAATAAAATTGCCATCTTTTTTGTCTGGAAAAATTCGTATTTTGTGATATTTGGATAATATTTTAAAGAGTCATGACGATCACTACACGATATATCTCAGGATTGTTTCTCACTGACAGAATGTATATAAATGTGATTTTAATTAAATGATAACGGAATGTTTGATCTATGTAATTCACGATTCTGAATTCTACCACGTAGCCTAAATTTTGATTGCATAGAATAGATGAAGGCACAGAAATCTAGTATCACAACTAAGTGACTCTCAAAGTAGGTCAGCACTCAATCAATAAAATCAAAACCCACCCAAAATAACCAAATCCACCAATCCAAGAAACTTCTCAATCAAAACCTTAAAACCCTATAAATACACACACACACACACCAATCAGTCAGCTGTTTCACTACACACGTCACTTTCGTTCGCGAACAATTCGTATTGCCTTTAATTTACAGTTTCACACGAGTTTCCCGTCGTTTCAGTCCACTGGGGGGCTTTAAGGAGCGCGGTGGTGCGTTTGGCGACGCGTCAAAACCGGCTCCGCTGCGGCTAAAAATAATCCTGGCCCGAGATGGACAGTAGCAGAGGTGTTGATGGTTAGATCGACTGTTCCTTAGTATTCTTCGTCGTTGACGAGAGATGTTTCGAACCGGATTAATGAGTGATATGTCTCGATTTCTGTTGGATGATTGTTGGATCGGGGGTTTATGGTATGGTTTAATATTGTTGGACGTGGGTTTCGAACCTGTTTTTATTTGGATTGTTTTTGGTTTGGAGTGAGGTGATAAAGGTTCGAACATGGGTTTTAATGGTATAAGTTATTACTACGATCGAAAGTTTCGGATCGTTACGTTGATGATGTGTTCGTAGTTTGGACAGTGGACAGATTTTGACATATTTATCGGGGGTTTCATGTATAGTGTGCAATTGACGATTGGAGGTTCCGAGAAGATGTATTGAGGGTGGGGAATGTACCGGACTGAGAGTTAATTATAGTTAAGACTGCAAGAGATTAAGAGTAATAAGATATCCACTTGTTAATTGTACCGGTACCTCACTGTGATTGTAATGACCCATGAAGTGTTCATCTGGATGATCATTGAGTGACATGCCATTGATAATACACGATTACAATACCAGGATGATAACCAAATCGAAATCAAAGAATAATAATATTAATAATAATAATAGTAAAAATAATTGAGCCTAATTTATAATCAAATTGAAATTATAGATATTAGAAAAAGACAGCGCGATGATACATTTTATACTTTTATATAATTATATGCACAGATCCAATGATAATGAGGATGAACATGCTAATTTAGGGCTATATGAAGATAAATTGACATTTAACTTGAAAAATTAATCAAAATTGAATTGGAATATATCAAAATTGATGGACTATAGAAGTTGTTTTTGGAAAGTATGACTTGGATTCTTAGTTTTTATTGGTTCTTAGTTCCGATTCTGAGTAGATTGTGATTTTCATAGTCGTGTAAGTAGGTAGTAAAATCACTTGATAGAGACGTTTACCTAGTAGTGTATTCTGGTACAAGTTTGTTGTAACTTGTAAGTAATGCTCACTTTGAAGTCGGTAAAGAAACACTAGAATTAAGTTATTACAGTTCAACTCAGTTCAAACAGAACATGTTGGTACTGCCAAAATTCCGAAACCAAAAACAATATAACAATTCAGACTTGAAATTGAAGTTTCATTTATTGATTTTATTCAATCTGCAATTTGTAACTGCGTACAGAGGGAAAATGTTCGTGAAATATTATTGATTATTTGAACTACTGATTGAGAAAAAAAACAGACGAAACTTATATATATATATATATATATATATATATATATATATATATATATATATATATATATATATATATATATATATATATATATATATATATATATATACACTGGCGTCGGAACCGGGGGGGGCAGGGGGGGCAATGCCCCCCCCAACTTTCGGCCAGGGGGGGGCAAGGGGGGGCAAAAAAAAGGTCTAGCAAAAAAAATTGAAAAGACGAGAAATAGAAAAGACGAAAAAAGAAGGAAGAGAGAAGGAAGAAGGAAAAAGGAAAGAAAGAAAAAAAAGAAAGAAAGAGTAAGAAGGAAAGATGTAGACCTATTTAGATAGATAAAATCGTACATAGATTCATATTTCACATTGCATAGAAAATCAAATATCAGATGGGCACCTTCAGTTTTAGGAGAAAATTGATTTTTGCATCTAAATCTCATCTGGAACACGTTGAACCATATTAAAAAGGTGTGATTCAAAGGAATTTGGTGGACTGTTTTGGAATGATAGCTCTGGTAAGTAGTTATTAGTTATCAGAAACCAACAAACAACCCTACCGGCAGTGCTTCTTTGAGATATAAATTATTCATTACAATTTTTGTAAATTTTGTAAATTTCCAAAATTCCAACAGTCGTAACAATGACAATACAATGAAATGGAGAAAGGGAACTTCCAATAAGGGTCGTTCGGTGACTGCCAGGGGCGTCAAATTTAAGGGGCGCTATCGGCGCACATTTGTAACATTCTATTAATAATAATATGCCATAAATCGTATTCTATTTTACTTGTGCATTATTGGGTGGAGAAAATGTTATCATTCGAACAGCATTGTTATCGAAAGACATAGATTTTTCTTGGATCAGCCATTCAGCAAAACTAGCTCTTACCCCACTAAAGAATTCATGAATTCCAGAAATTTCGTCCAATTCCCAAACCCGTAGAATCGCATTTAAAAAGATAAATTCACAAAAATTTCCCTGCGGGGCTTGGTTCCTCCCTCACTCGCATTCACTTTCACTATGCGCATATAGTTTTTGGGGCTCATAATTTAGTCCTTGCCCGTGGCGCTAAAATGAGCCAGACTGACCCTGCAGTTACAATAACTATGTTTGGCCAATATCAGTTGGGCACATCTAGTTCTTCAAAACAATTAATTTTGTCATCTAAATCTTATCTGAAACACGTTAAATCGTGTTAAAAAAAAGGTAATTTAAAAAAATTCCCTGCGGGGCCAGAGGGGGTCCTTCCCCATTGCCCCCCGCGGGTCGCATGCTTCGCGTTAACTGGCCTTTGTACAACTGTTCTTATATGGCATTTTCTTTCCCAAACTGAGATCCCCCCCTCCCCATCTTGGTATTCTCAGTATTTTGTCCTTCTATCCTGAAAAATACCCAAATGTTATTGAATGTGTGGCACCCCATACTTCCTTCCTCCGCGGGTCGTAATTTTTGAGCTTGCCCCCCCCTACTTTGAAAACGTTCCGACGCCCCTGTATATATATATATATATGTTGATTCTTCACCCAAATCATGTGACTTCATCGGTGGAGAACTTCTGAATATTGAACAATAATGAACAGATTCTCGTGGGAAGTGCTTTTCACACCAACATCTATTTCTATCCTTGTTTCATATCTCATTGTTTAGAGTCATAAATCATCCATAAGACGTTCTCTCTCTCCCTCTCTCTCTCTCTCTCTCTCTCTCTCTCTCTACCACGTGAAATGTGTATAATTAGTAATATATTGAAACACAGAAGGCAATTAGTTACGGTAGACAGTCAAGCCAAACATTGAAGCCAAAAGTCTGAGAATGGAACCCATGATTGCTCGGCCAATACCGTGATTGCCACTTAACAGGGATCCACACACTCAACACTTTCAGTGTCGACAAAACATATAAACGATCGCAATGGATTTCCGGATGAATATATATTGTAGTGAAACTAATTCACATCGTTCATCTGGACTGTCGTCGTTGGTCCACCAGTAGTGGAGATCTTATATCAATAGTCATGTCGTTAAACAGTTAAACGTCGTCACACGAACACACACGATGTTGTCGTCTTACCTGTACTTCGTCCGGACCGTCGTCGGTAGCATTCTGGCCGTTTAGCGACAAACTGCTTCGGAGTACTTGGTTCAACTCTTGGGCGATCTACATGTAGAAATCAATATGTAGTTAGAGTCAATTACATCGATATCAGCACAATGAATCAATTTTAGAGCTGATTGTACCAACTGATGATTAAATATCAATTAGTTATTCATTACTTGAGTTACAAAAATAACATAGGTAACCAAGGGTGATAACAAGTTAATTTGCTAATTTTTGCTTAATTTACTAATCATCACTTGGTACAACCGGCTCTTAGGCCCGGTATTACGAATAATAAATTTGTTGATTAAGCGATAATTAGGGGATAAGCTTGTTATTAACCTTGGTTACCGATGTTATTTTTGTACTGCAATTGATTGATTAGCTTAATTAACACATTTTTATTATTGGTAATATGGGCTCAGTAGCGTTTCTCTATGACAATGATTGACACTTAGTTATTATTATTAGATCTTTATTCACAAACAGAAAACAAATTCCACTTATAGTGACAATATAATAAAAACACATAATGACAAAAACAACAAGACAATATTCCCTGAGACAGGTTCGTTACACTTTATATAAAACAACACCAACAGAACATTTGAGCAATGATAATAGTCAAAAAGAGAATATATTAATTCATTATACTATAATTATACACATACATTACACACATAATATGATACATTCATTTACAATCAATAACTACTTCACGAAGTAAAAAACACAGTTAGTGAATGTAATAAGAAAGCGGAGCTACATTAAAAACATGTTTTTGAGACTTTCGCGACCCGAATATGGGGTATTAGATATTAGTCTTCACAGATTTATTCAGTTTATATAATACAACTTTAATCCAAAGAATAAAATGCATTTAAGCGTGTATGGTATGAAAGAATAATTCATTGTGGGGTATTAGATATTGGGTTTTTCCGTCGCATCGTTTGAGTTAAATTCTTACTCGACGTTTCGGTCTCCATGTTGAGACCTTTCTCAAGAGTTAGTCTGGTTCAGAAGAATAGAACCATCTCAGAAGAAGGAGTTTTAGTCATGTTCTTTCTTCTGAACCAGACTAACTCTTGAGAAAGGTCTCAACATGGAGACCGAAACGTCGAGTAAGAATTTAACTCAAACGACGCGCCGGAAAAACCCAATATACAATACCTCATGTGGAATGGTATTTAATGAATTAATGAATGAATAAATACGTGAATTAATTAATGAATAATAAGAACATCAAATAATAAGGACACACAATACAAATATACACAATCAATCAATAACTACTACACGATGTAAAGAACACAATTAGTATGTATAAGGATTGTAATCTGCAATTAGAGCTACATTATGTACAAGTGTATGAAGTGGTAGTTTAAATGTTGATGTTGATGGTGCTTGTGTTCTACCTTGAGACTTTGTTGCAGATGGTTGATGTTGCAGTACCCAGGCAGCGACATCGGCCTTTTGTCGGGCCCCCAGGGGTAAAAACAATTAACATGCTGCAACATGGATTAGGACGATGTTCAGATGGGCTACAGTCACAAGGTAAGTGGAACAGACAGGGGCTACTGTCACAAGGTGAATGAATCAGACAAGACTATTGTCACAAGGTGAATGAATCAGACAAGACTATTGTCACAAGGTGAATGAATCAGACAAGACTATTGTCACAAAGTAAGTGCATGGAACAGATAAGGGCAATTGTAACAAGGTGTCGGATCTTGGCATATATACTATTTTTGTGGAATAAGCACAGAAAATAATTCAATCACATTACACTATATACAAATGAGATGCACAAGAATTTAGGTTCATTTTTTCATATCTATATAATATTTTATATATTATTCCCGAGGGGTTAACAACTCCTGGAATCAGGTGTACACTTGACATAAAATCCCCTTAAAATCCCCTTGAAATCCCGGAAATTCGTAAGAAATTTCTTGAAATCCCCTGAAATCTCTTGAAATCTCTGAAATCACCTGAAATCCAATGTACACTTGACATGAAATCCCCTTGAAATCCCTGCAATCACTTGAAATTCCCTCAAAATCCGTATGAAATCCCCTGAAATCTCATGAAATCTTTGAAATCACCTGCAATCAGGTGTACACCAAATTTGCGAGTTATAAACCCCTCGATTATTCCGAATTAACATTGAAAATAATCATTGTTTCCCAATTATGGCTGATGACGAATAATTGGTAATAGAACGTTTTGGAGCAGCTTATCTTGGTTTTATGAGACTTCCAGGCATTCTTGTCACCAAATATGAATAATTAACTACCCAAAGACTATTTTAAATAATAGAAAAAGGAATTGGACATCATGACAGCGATATGCTGGACCTTCCAGTCAGTAGAATAGCCTATTCGAAATATATACCTCAAATTATGAGAAACGTTGTGCTTTAAAAGTGCTTGAATTCAGGACAGACAAACCATGCTTGAATCAGTAATCAGAGTGGCTCACATATGAAGTATAGATCAAAAGATTCAAAATTTAAAATTCTCAAATGTCATATTCAGAAGTAAAACTTCAGAGCCACTTTGAACAACTGATAAACTCACACCAGGTGCCATATTACCTGCTGTTGTGACTGTTTAAACGTGTCATTCGTCGTTAACTCGTCAAAACTTGACGTTGACGTTTGCTTATCTACCATTTTACTGCGTTTGTCAGTGATAGATTCGGGCTGCGAACAAACAGTAGGGCAGTACACACTCAATAGGCAGTTAATAACACACACGCACACACACATATGTCTGAAAACTTTCAGGTTTTTTTGGTAAAAGTTAGTAAGCGTTTGTATAGAAAATAAGCACGAGTTCAGATAAAATTATGAATATATTTTCGTGTTTAAATCTATATACAGTATTGTAAGAGGCAACATATTAAACGTTTATTATAGATTCAATTTAATTGACATGAAATGAATGATATTTTCAATGGAATCCATGATAAAGCAGCAAAAAAATGAGATTGATGAGATTAAATGAAGAATGAAAATGAGATAACAATGAAGATGGATGAATTGATGACAAATTTCTGAAAACTTTTTAAGGTTTTTCTGTAGATGTTAGTAAGCATGTATCAAGCTGTGGATTATATATATTATATATTATATAGATTGAATATATATATATATATATATATATATATATATATATATATATATATTTATATATATATATATATACATATACATATATACATATATATATATATATATACATATATTTATATATATATATATATATATATATATATATATATATATATATATGATACATGTGTGAACTTTAAGAGTACACAAGGACCTGTGGTAACGTGTAATCGTTACACCTTGGGTGAATCTAAGCCCTCTATAGGGCTAGCCCCAGGAAGTGTCGTCACTCTGAGAATAGCCATGGCATAAGAGTTATATCTCAGTAGCTCAGTGGGAGAGAAGCTGACCGGCAATCTGAAGGTCCCGGGTTCGATTCCCAATCGAGACGTATTTTTTATGACATGGATAAAATATATATATATATATATATATATATATATATATGATTGATCAATCTCCTTTATGTTTGATTGACTTCACCAACTGACAATCGCTACTGCATGATGATTGCAAATGTCCTGTGGATAGAGGATAACGGCTTCAATATAAACTAACACCTACCTGAGATTCTGTGCTACTGATATCGTACTTCATCTCAGGTTCCGCAGCCTCCTCGATCTCGGATATAATCTCTTTCAACGTGTTCTTGATGCTCTCTTGTCGTATTTCTGTTTCCCCGGTCGTTTGTGTTTTGTTCTCTTCTGTCGTCTGATTGTCAGCGGTGGTCGTCACTTCCTGTTTGCCGGATACGGCTCCTGATTGGAGGAGAGTGACGTCACCGCTGTGGGACTCTTGTTGGGAACGAGATGATTGCTGGAGGAGGAAAATTGTTGTTGATTTTTTCAATTCCTCATTTTTGCTCTACTGTTGGTTTATTTAACGAGCCCACTAATAGATAGGTCATGAAAAGGTACCAACGTTTCTGAAACCAATTTCTTCCTTCAACTTGACCATCTTAAAAATCTACTGTCTTAAGAGGCGGAAAAAAAGGCGGGAGGAGAGGCTTTTTTGCCGCTCAAAAGTTTATCAATGAAACTGTTGTTTGTTTCAATTGTGGACAATTAAAAAACAAGGATACTAAAAACGAACTGACCAGAACTTTTTCTTCTTAAAAGTAAACTGAAAAGAAGTTGAAATTCAGAAATTGCATCTGACACTATAACCACACCCACCTAACACATTTAATGGGAAGTAACAGTTTGTAAAGGGGAGAAGCCAACCCTCTTCTACTTTGACATATGTACAGGTTGTACAAGCAATAGAGATTTAGTCCAGTCGATTTTTGGGAGATTGGTTTTTTAGTACAGTCGGTCGATTTTTAGGTCAGTCAAGTTCTCGCAAAGACGATTTTTTCGACCCATCTCCCTAGGTCATTCAGGAGTACAAATAACAAGGTAAGGATGAAATGATGCGAAAGGACGATTACAAAAACACGTACCTGCTCAACCACGTTCCCGTTCTGTTCCTTCACGTAGAACTCCTGTTTCTCCTCGACGACGACACTTCCCTGTTTGACGACAGGTTCCGTCAGGAGCAGGATCTGTGTGTCTGCTACCTGGTTACCGTTGCCATCCAGGACTCCGGTCTATGAGCAGGATCAATACAACATTTGATGACAGATTTCGTTATTTTCCTAATGCTGCTTAACGACCCCATTAACAGCTAGGTTATACAGGGGTACGAATGAGCGGATGATGATGAAACGATGAAGTGATGATAGATGAAAGGACGTTCACAAAAACCCATGCCTTATGCGGGACTCGAACCCACGCCCAACGGTGACTTCAGTTACTACCGCTAGCGATAATTGACTGAGCCACCGGGGCACATATTTCATTATTTTACCTCTGCTTAACGACCCTATCAGTGCACAAATCGAGATATTCATCTGTATATTTTTTTTACATTTCCATTTTTTCCATTGTTTACATTTTTACAAAACCAGTGTAAGTGGATGAAAACTTCACATCTCCTGAATAATTGTATGCTCTTTGATTATTATGATATTTTATTTTTGTGAATTCAATCAGTTTTGAGATAATACGTCAATGAATTTCATTGCGTTCATTCTATTCATTGACGTATTATCTCAAATTGATCAAATTCACCGAAATAAAATGGCATAATTGAAGAACACAACATCATATTGGAGATGTGAACTTTCCATTCAATTTTACTGGTTTTTGAACAAAGAAAAAATCAGTGAAGGTAAATTTCCCCATTTTCATAAGCACCCCTCGAAGTTACGAATTGGCAGGTGAAAGGACGTTCACAAAAACCCATGCCTTATGCGTGACTTGAACCCACGCCCGACCTGACTTCAGTTTTTACTACAGTGTGATAGTTGATTGAGCCACGGGGATGACTCCTATGACGACTTCAAGTTTCTCATTTAATGTGAATAGTTTTCAGAAAGGAAACGGAGATTCTCTCCCGTTATTCCCATTAATCCAACAGACTGAACAGGGATATTATTCGAGAGCCATTTCTAGACGAGCTTTAGCGAGGATTCAATTTGACATACTGAAAAAAATTGATGTTTGTTTCTATATATTTTTTATATATATATATATATATTTTTTTAGGTATTTTGTCGGTTCCCCAGAGGTCAAACGGCTACAGTCAAACTGTGGAAAAATTACTAAAAGCTCTCACTAGAATTTGGGTACACTACTTTCTAGTTATGTTGCGCTCAAGTGACAGCTGATTGAAAGAGCTGTTTTAACTGGTTGATATTAGACCTAGGAATAGTGTCGTGAATGAGGTAGGATTTTAGAAAGTTTACAGCCTTAAGTCAAACGAATAAGTTCAAGATTGAGTTTATTCCTGAATGGGCCTTAACTCTTCTCCTTTCTCTCCATCCGTTACTTCCATCCATTTTTTTCTAACCCCGATTGTAGGAATCTTCACAGCTATCTTTTGCTCTCTCAGACATACCTATCTTCTTCTCTTATCTATATTATAATACATGCTCTTTAATTTTGTGTACATATTTTTCTATGTAACGTACTTATCTTCGTAATAAACAAATGTGAAAATGAATACACGTACTTGATGGCATGTATTTCACCATGCATTTTATGAGGGACATTCCCTCGAAAAAAGTGTCAGTTTCTCAAATTTGGAATCAGTTTCAAAAAAAAAAAATCAATTTCAATATAATTTTAAATTAAAAAAAAAAATAGATGGGCCCACCATCTAAAACGTAATATTGCCAAACTTCTACTCGTTTTTGAAGTATGTCAAAAAATATGCTATCCCGTTTTTAGATATCTGCTAGCCCTCTTTGTTAGCCCTCTGTTAACCCTCTGTTAGCCCTCTGTTAACCCTCTGTTAACCCTCTGTTGCCCTCACAAAAAATAAGGGGATTTGTTCATATCCTCCCTCTTTTATTTTTATTATTTCTTCCACATAGTTTTCTCTTCACATTTCATTTCTGATTCATACATCTTCCTTGATTCTCCCAGATATTTCGACCCTAATTCCTTCATCATTCTTCATTGTCCTTCCATTTTTTTTCACACCACAATCTCCATTTTGAAGGATATTAAACATAACTTGAAATGGACCGTGGGAAGTTCAGGATAAGGAGTAGTCATATAGCTTCAAAATGTTTTTTGGTTTTATAAATTAACAAAATATATAGTCGATTGGTTTTTATTGATTAATATTTATAGGTTTTTTAATATTTATTTATTGTAGGAAAAAGTTTTCACATTATTAATAGAACTGGTTTTATTTTATTTGAGAATTAAACATTTTGAAGCTACATTCTACAACAGAAAACATTAGAAGAATTAATCAATTTCTCAAACAATATATTTATTTTGGCTCCAAAACAATAATATATTTGTAAACATGCAGATTGTCAACAATATACGTCAATAATGTAAACAATATTTGAATAATTCATTTTTGAAAAACATTACAATACAATAAATAATTACAAATCTAACAATCCTATATAAAAGTAATTATAATTTTTCTTTTAAAAAAAGCGGGAAATATTCATCATTCTATTTTCCCGCCTAAAAACCAGTTCTACCAACAATGGAAAAAAAACTCTTTTCTCAACACAATCAAAAAATCTATTCTAATTTTAAAAATTTAAAAAATCTATCACAATCAAAAACATTGTCTTTTACTTTAAAGAATTCTTCGACAACAAATAATTGTCTTTTTTAAACTGATATGTAATAATATCAACATTTTGAAATTATATAATTATTATCACTGTCCTTCATCATTATGAAACAATAGAAAATAACTCAAAAAAAGCACAACCAATCATAAGGATATTGTTGTAAAAAATCTACAAATGCGTTTACATTTTTCTAATTCTACTGTCTTGAAAATTATTATTTTTTTATAATAATCGTATACATATCTCTGTACCTTTTTCATTGTGTACGCAAAATCGAAAAATTTACTTTCCGAAACTTGCATATAGTTGTAATTTACCAGAAAATATTATATATTATGCTTAAGAATAAAAGCTTCATTTCATGAATATGTATATATATATATATATATATATATATAATTTAAATATAATTATATATTAATTAAAGAGCGATAACGACGTATAATCACGTTTTGAAAATATAGATCCTGGAATCATACTGAAAATTAATTTCCATTTTCAAAATCGTTTCCTCCTCCGATCGTCCTAGAACTCGATCGTTTTTACCTCGATCCCGCTCAGCAGAGACGATGACGTCACACTCTTCTGTGACGTCACCGATGACGACACGGAACTGACCGATGACGACACCACGCGAGACGAGCTGGTAGACGATGAGCTCTGTTGGACAACGCGGGAACTCTCCTCCGACTCCATGCTGCTCATCTTCTGAATCACCTTCTTCCCGCCGATCTCCTGGACCGACTGGGAACAACAGATTACAATTAATTGAATTCCATATTATCTCGATCAAATCTAGGAAAACGCCATATATGCGTTGTTGGACGATCAGTTCCCATTCTCTACAGGACCCTCACTTAATAAATGTCGTGTTGGTGCTAGGTAGCTCTTAGAAGCTTGGACTATGATTGGTTAATGTCTACTACACAAGTTACCTGTCATGGCAACATCTCTAGTCTGTTGTATTTCCATTGTTGTCAGCACAAAATCCCAGCCCTGATCTTGAAGTGGGCTTGGAAATGTGTTTAATTATTGCAGTCCAAGAGACCGTGACTCTGTTTTCACAATGTATTGTAGGATATATTTCACATTTGTCAAGCGTTCGCTGCTAAAAAACACATTTTTAACCGTATATGTGTGAAAATAATGTGTTTATGTGAAATAATTTATGAAGAATATCTGTATTTCCTTTCTATTAGAATGTCGATATTTATACCATTCGAAAATTATCACCAAAAAACTGATATTCCGCTAAATCGACTTCCATGGACTCTTCATATTATACATAAGTGTAGCTTTGACAAGGTTAGTCAAGGTTAGTCAAGGTTAGTCAAGGTTTGATAAGGTTAGCCAAGGATGATCAAGGTCAGTCAAGGTTGGTCAAGGTTAGTAAATATCCTGACCTGTGAGGAAGAAGACTCCATAGTGGCCGACTGTTCCCTGGAAATATTACCACCTGATGCCGGGGTGATCTCCATGGTTACGTCACTTGTTGTTGTTGTTGTTGTTGTTGTATCTTGTGTGTGGCTGGAACACAAAACACAAAACATCAACATATCATCACGAGAAACGTTATCCAACACAAAAACAAATTGATAAAAATACTGAAAACTTATTATTTGTTAAATTCATAGAATTTAGTCGATATTTACATGGGTGGAGGTGCCGGGTTTGATTGAATTTAATATATAATTCGAAATCAATCGTTCTTACGGAGATGTGACATGGGGTATGTGACAAGGGCGATATAATTTCACAAAAATATATAATTAATTTCACTGTAACCAATTTAATAATCTATTGAAAGAGCAAACTATTACTTTCAGAGGTTATGTATCTAATTTATTTTGTGTTTAACGACGCACTGTACTGACGACTACGATCTATTGGCGTCGGTGAATGATATATGTGATGATGAGATGATGAGATGGAAGATTTTTTCATTAGATTAGATGTTTTTGTATAGTGGGAAGGAGTCGGTCGTGGCCTGTTCTCAAGAAACCATCCTAGTATTGACCTGAACGTCAGAGAAAAACCTTCTTAGAATGGTCGACCAGGGCGGGAATTGGAACTCGGTATCCTGAATGACGGTTCATTGTATTAACCACTCGACCACTCGTTTCAGTAGGATAATTAATTCATATAGTCTTGTATGTAGGCCTATCGTATTATGGATATATCGCAGAAACGGTCTTTATTTTTAATGTGTTCCGGACTTTTGGAAACTGAAAGACTTTTATCTGCGGGGGAAAATTATGGTCACAGACTTAGCAGTCCTGGTGTTGAAGTTTGATTGGATTTAAATAATTAAAATTAGTGGTGATATCGCCCTTGTGGTACCCCGTCCAAACGATCCTATCTTTCATCCTTTGCCTCAATTGAAAAACAATGATTTTCTACCAAGTTACGATGTTTTTAAATGAAAAATAAAAAATTGTATTATATTACAAAGCTACATTTAACATTTCACGACAACAGATTGCATAAAAACCATACATTCTCACAAAAACTTCATATTTATTTCTGTTAAGTTTATTTAATAGCCATCAACACGTTCCATCATTAAACTGTTGAATATAATCGATCGCTTATTCGCGATTTAAGTCTCGACTCGCAGCTAGCTTCACACTTCACGCTTCGATAAGTTGCCAGGAATAACTCTCCTGGCAATCGTTGCCTGAATCGCAACATCGATCAGTCATTTTCAGTTGATATTTCTTTCAATCGAGGATGAAACGATTTATACGGGAAATATAAATACATACTGAATTTTGCAATCTAATGCCAGATGGTGCAACTGGTAGTTTTACTGGATAGAAATATTGTGGAGGAATGTTTTTTTTTTTAATAACATCGAAACTTGTTATCGAAAAGCCAGGCGTGGCTAGCCGGTTTTGAAAAGTTTAGCCCCGGGACCTCTATTCCTGAGATAAATGAGATGTGAGGAAAATAAAAGTGAGTGAGAAAATGATTATCTCAGATGAAATGGCCAATTATTATTCCTGGATCAATTTTTCTCCCTTTTTTCTCATATCTCAATTTGTATTTCACTTCCTATTTTGATGGATCTGATGGTTTCTCACAATCTTTATCGTATTTCATTATCAAGAATACTAAATCTGATGAGAAGTGAGATGAGAAAATTCGATTGATTCATTTCATCTTGTAATAAACTTATGAATATTTTATTTCTCTAACAATAATGTCCCGTCAAAACGATCCTACCTGGTCAGTTGGTATCAAATTTACTCGAGTCAAGTTTCACAGGATTCAAAATGAAGTAAAATAATTTGAGGAAAAAATTTATATGAATTAACATGTTCTATAATATCGGTTCACGAATCAATGAAAATGTTATCACATTTTAAATCAATGATTTCTATAATCCTACGTTATATTTCACCAATAATTCAATCGATTAATAATTATTCACTCACCCAGCAATTAGTACAGCAAATACGCTTGACAAATAATTCCAAATGCCTTTTATAATCCTGATTATCATTCTCAAAATACCATATTTAATAGAAAAATAAACACTTTTTCAATAATTCTGATATTTTCACAGATTAGTTTTCAACTATTATCAAATATTAAACTTATAATATAACTTAAAATATAATTATAACCACTTTAAAATATAAAATTAGAATATAAATTAAAATATAACCACTGAAGTATAAGTTAAAATCTATAAGAAGTCTACATAAGCATCACGTATCAGTTACTCACACGCACAAACACACATGAGTGAAACGTGTGAACAAAACCGACGTCGAGCGTCGTTAATCTTAGCGACGTCGCGACGCCGGAAGGTAAGATCAAGTCACTCTGGCATCCATCCAAATCGACGTCGAAAACTTGACTCTAATTAATTGAAGACGTTTTTTTTATCGGTTTGAGTTTTAAAGGTCTATTTTGTCGTGAGGAGTATTGTGACATTCTGTTAGTTGGGTATGAGGAAAACGATATATTTAGACGCGTTTGAAGGGATGCTAGATTTTTACTTCTAAATTAAGAGGGTGCATGCCCTGTGCTTATAAAAATGGTGAAATTCATCTTCACTATTGTTTTCTATGTTCAAAAACCAGTGTAATTGAATAATGAGTATATCAACTCTAAGATAATTGTATGTTCTTTAATCAATATGACATTCAATATTTGTGGATTCAATCAGTTTTGAGATAGTACATCGATAAATTTTATCACATTATTGGTATTCATTGCGTATTATCTTGAAACTGATTGAATTCACAAAAATAGAATGTCATATTGATTAAAAAATATGCAATTCTCTTGGAGTTGATATATTTACTTCTCATTTGATTACACTAGTTTGTGAACATATAAATAATGGTAAGGATGAATTTCTTTATTTGTATCGCACTGTGCATGCCCCCCTTTAACTGGAACCCACCCACAGCCTATCATTTTCAGTGTCAACGATACATATACACGATCGTAGTGGCTTTCCGGATGAACGTATTGTTGTGAAACTGCTTCACAACATTCAGAGAAGTATCTTCTGAAATATTGTCGATCCAAAAAACATTCACAATTTATTACGTGTTATTTGTATGTAACGGTACGCTGTGAGGTAAAAATCAATTGAGAAATATCGAAATATCTAGTTCGGATTGAGCACCACAAGGGCGATCTCACCACCCCATCTGTCACCCATTTGTCAAATATTCATTTGGACAAAACAAGATGAATTTATTACATAATAAGCGAAAAACGCGATCTCTATAAGAGATATAAAGATCAGTCCTTCTTTACGCAATATTTCATAATATTTTCTCGCTGTCATCAGGCCTATATGTGTGAAACTGTTGGCTAACTTCCTCAGTTTAACTGTCAATTAACGGAAATATCCTATTATATTGAGTCTAACCAGTGTTATATTCATATATCGTGCAAAATTATCATTCTTTCAGCTAAGTTGGAATGTCCTTCCATACTGTATTATATATATATATATATATATATATATATATATATATATATATATATATATATATATATATGTGTGTGTGTGTTTTTTCAGCTAAAAACTTGATAGTATCCCTGTATAAATCAGCGTCATTTCGTTTCTGCTATCTTCTAATACGTAATAATCCAACTATTTTAAAAATGATTCGTATCTAATCTTCCTCCTGTTTTTGCACGTCTGTTTTTCTATCGCATCCAGTTCGTTTTGTGTTGGATTGTTCTATTCTTGTTCGCGGTTAACGCGCCAACTGGCTCCCTGCTAGCCTGACATTCCACGGCCCGGGAAAATAACTACACCGACAACTGACTCTACGGGCGCAAAAAACAAGCGACAAACGCGCCGACTTACAATGTTACAGTACTAGGAATACGCGGCATGTGCGTTGGAAGATAAAGAGAGATTTCATGCGAAAATAGTACGATTTTTTTTTTCAATAATAGCGGAACTTGATTCAAAATCTGTATTGAACAATCAAGGAGGTATACATGCACAGTGCTTATAAAATAGAGAAATTAATCTTTAATATTTTTTTATGTGTTTGTATAGTACGCCAAAGGTTCATCACAATTATTGTCTTCATTGTGAAATATTTGTATTTTCAATCAAAGTAAAATTAAGTCCAGAAATCGAAATTCCAGAGAAATTTCACGACAGTTTTATACATTCTACATTTCTCGAAAGACGTAGTTGTGTTTCTAATCGTAAATCTAGTCCTGTTCAAACGTTGACTGTCAAAATACCACAGCTATACAAGTAGGCCTATATCGGGGATATTTATTTTTGTTATGTTGGATACACGACAGTATGCTACGAGATTACGCTATGTTGAAGTATAGAATACCAATCTTGCAAATTCGATTAAACATAATATAAATATAAACCTGTAAGCAACAACAGGTGAGTGAGAGAGAGAGAGAGAGAGAGAGAGAGAGAGAGAGAGTCACGTATTGACTATTACATGCAACTATGACGTAATAAATCATCAAAGGTTGCATAATTAAAATGCATCTCAACTGCAATAACTACTTTCGAAGATGACTCTGCATCTACTACAAATACATTCCGAACGACCGTCTCCCTTATTAACTATAACTAACGATTGTCGGTGTCGACCCGGCAATGTGTGTGGTATACTTATATCTACGAGAAATGAAGGTTCCGAGTGACCGTCTCCGTTATTAACTATCACTAACGATTGTCGGTGTCGACCCGGCAATATGTGTGGTATACTTGTATCCACGAGAGATGAAGGTTCCGAGCGACCGTCCCCCCTATCAAACAGCATTACCGCGTGGGTGGTTCAAGACGTCTTTCGAGGACACAAGCATCGCATGAAATCACCCTCTCGATTTAGAAGTGGGTTAAGAACAACAAATGATTCATAAGTAGTCACTCGGGTCAGATACAACTATCACTACGAGGTGTTGAAAGTTGATTTGTAATTAAATTTCAATAATTTCAGGCAAACTTCCAATAATTGAACAATGTAACTTCAAATTGTTCATTGAACAAAATATTTGTCAATGAAAATTGCTAAAAAAAAACTTAGGCAACCATGAGGTGTTTAAAAGTCATTTTCTATATTTTCAGGCAAACTTCCAATAATTAAACAATGGCTATTCAACTTGTTCATTGGAAAAAATATTTGTAGAATGAAAATTGCAAAAGACAATCACCAAAACAATTACAAGGTGTTTAAAAGTCATTTTGTAGTAAAATTTTAATATTTTCAGGCAAATTTACACTAATTAAACAATTTAACTTCGAATTGTTCATTGAAACAAATATTTGTCAGATGAAAATTGCAAAAAAAATCTCTTAGACAATTACAATGTGTTTAAAAAGTCAATTTGTAGTAAAATTCTCAACAATTTCAGGCAAACTTCCAATAATTAAACAATGCAACTTCGAACAAAATTTTTGTCAAACGAAAATAACATTATTTTTGTGTTCATTATTTTTTTCATCATGTTAAGGGTCAGATTCATCCATAACAAAAATTAATTTTGGTGGACTAACTATATTTTGACTCAACCAATGCAGAAACATTGAAGTGGAAGTGAATTGATATGGTTGCTTATAAAAAGAGAAAGAATCGTATTTTTTCTATTTTCATACGAACCAGTAAAATTGAATAAAAAGTATATCAACTCCAAGATAATTTTATACTCTTTAAATTAATATGACATTCTATTTGTGTAAATTAACCCAGTTCAAAAATAAATACCTAAAGGAATACCAAGAAAAATTGGAAATAAAATTGGGCCTTATTTTAAAAAGTTTGAATTCAAAAAAATAAAATGTAAATTTTAAATTTAAAAAGATCCTAAACAATCTTGGAGTTTTTATTTTTCCCCATTAAAATCAAACGGTTGGGTAAACGAAGAAAAGAATAAAAAATTAAATTTTTTCAAAAATTTTGGGGGGCCCCCCCAAGCTCCATAAAGCCAAATTAAATATCCAAACTTTGGGTATTAAGTCAAATCGCACATGGGTCTTTGTGAGCATCAATCTTCTAAAACACTCTAATTCGTATCCCCAAATATACTACTGTTAGTGGGGTCACCAAGCAATAATCAGTAATATGAACACCAGCAACACACATTTAGCATACCTATACTAATTAACCTCTAACTGTTGGTTAATTGTTTAACTATACAGTAAATAGCTCTGAATGTTGACATTGAATTACTTATGAAACTTGACACAAAGTCAGTATTCCCCAGTTAAGGCTAATGATGACATTAGTAAAACTTGTCTTCAATGAATTAACGAATGTGAATATTGAAATAAACAGTTCCAATCACACTAGATATACTCCCTCTTCTCCCAACATCATCGCACTATTCAATATTCAAATTATTCACAATGTAAAATCGAATAATTTACCATAACTCATATTAATATCATTATTTTCATTATTATTATTCTATTATTTTATTCATTGAACTATTTTAAATCGTGAAATAAAACTGATTTTGGTCTCATACAGCTTATAAATATCTTTTGTCAACCATTTGCTCTATTTATCAATGTCTTCGTCAGTCTTTTTGATTACTAACATATTTATTTCTAAATTAATCCTTCAAAAATCGAAAGTATTGATTTTTTTCATCTCACATATAAGCCTTTTTGGCTTCATGGAAAAAAATGTTAATTATTCTTGCATGTATGTATTATTGAAATATAATAAAAAAAAAATTACAAATAAAAAAAAAATTGTTCGTCACATGGGACCTCAGTGAGTGACCTAATGTGAATATTAAAATAAACAGTATCAATCACATTAATTCTCCCACTTCTCCACACTTATTCTCCACACTATTCTCCACACTATTCTCCACACTTATTCTCCACACTTACCCGTATATCGTAATGCACGTGGCGTGTACTGAATCCACGGATGGCGAGGATGGACTGAGGAATTCTCCGTGTTTTGCCGCCGCGTTTTTCTGGTTGCCGTCCAGAAGATTGCGAGACGTCTGTACCCCTCCCCACCCCTTCCCCTCCCGCCCCCTCCCACCCGGCGTCGTGTCTGTGCCGACTCGAGACGGACGATGGTCGATGTTGGTAGGTAGGGAGAACGGTCGATCGGGGAGGTCGTGTTGGGTGATGAGGAAGTCTATATACCCGAATGGCTGAGTGAGTTAGTAATTGATGTATGAATATGTTATTTGGATTATGTGGATTTAATTGAATTTACCTTCAATTTGGGATTTGAATATACTTTTAATTCGGCATTTCCTGGACTTTTCGGGTGTTTTTTTTGTCTAGAACTATACGAATATAATATTACGAAAAACGAAGTAAAAATGTTGGACTATAGAAAATGTTAAGCCGCCCCAGTGGCTAAGTCAACTATCGCTAGCGGTGGTACCTGAAGTCACCGTTGGGCGTGGGTTCGAGTCCCGCATAAGGCATGGGTTTTTGTAAACGTCCTTTCATCTATCATCACTTCATCGTTTCACTATCACCCGCTCATTCGTACCCCGTATAACCTAGCTGTTGGTGGGGTCGTTAAGCAACAAAAAAAGGTATATTATTGGCGCATTGATTGGACATGACTTATATTAATTGGTAGATAATCATATTTAGATTTACATAGATAGATTTATTCGATATAGATTTATATTTATTTAGAATAGATTTAGATAGATAGTCCAATTGATGAATAATTTGATTGAAGAGTGTATTCAATATACATCTGCCCTCCTTCCCCCCCTCACCGTTCACTCCCCCCCCCCCCCCCCCCCTCTCATCCATGATGCCGACTCGAGACGGTTGCTGGTTGATGCTGGTGGATAGGGGGGGCGGTCGAAGTCCACCCGAATGGCTGAGTGAGTTTGATGTGGGGCAAGATGGTCGAAACAGGTGTTAGTAATGAAGGTATAAATATGACTCGGGATAATTTGGATTTAATTGCATTTACCTTTGATTAATTCGGTATTTCCTGGACTTATCATGTGTTGTTGATACTTTGGAAACTGAAATCAAGTCGGGTGTGGGTTCGAATCCCGCATTATCATTCATCCATGCCGTGTTGGGCTCTATTGTAGACCATTATACTTTTTCATCTGTATTATGTCAATTAAAAAATTGGAGAAAAAAAAAATGAAAGAAAGTTTTTCGAGTACGCTTAAAATTGAATTTACGTTCACGCTCATCACAAAAAAATATAATTGATTATTCCATGTTGGCAAGATCACCTTATAGTTCCAACGATCCTACCTCATCACACTTTATTACTAATTGTTGTACGAATCTGTTGCCAGTTCATCATGTGTGTTCTCAAAGCGACGATCGGTAGTTCCCGCTGTGTTTGACGACTGACGAGAGCATCAGGTCGTTGCACTTTCAAAACACTTTCATTGGCTGCCAAAAACACAAACCTGACAAAAAAATGACTGACATAAAAGTGATGATATCTTTGAACGCCGACAGCCAGGTATGGTCCAGACAAACAGTTCAATTTTACAAAGTTGGATGATTTTTAATGTCAATTTGATATTTATTATGGGGTTAAATTATTTTTGGAGTTTTTTATGGAGTGTCTTGAATGAATTTTTGGAACCGTTGAAATAATAGATGATAATATTATGTATACCGTAATAAAAGTTGCCTCAGTTCCAAAGTAGTTTATTCAAGAAATTCAGTTATAACACACATATATATATATATATATATATATATATATATATATATATATATATATATATATATATATATATATATATACATCGACTTGGGTATAAGGGTGTGGTTTCTTGCTCTAGCACAAAATCTAACCATACGATCCAAACGAAACTTAGACGGGAAGGTGTATGTAGTGAACCTCTATCAGTCACCGTTCACCCGGTGTCGATCCAACGATTCGTTTTCCATAAATCGCGTATCGAATGTCGCTTATGGGATACAATGTTGAATTTTGGTTTCTACCGCCGTGCAGGAATGGAGATTCACAACGGGATGAGTGTAACGACGAAATGTTCGTCTCGTCAATACCTATCTGCTGGTACCAATCCGGTCTCGATCCGACTCGCCGTTCTCCCGTTATTGCTCTTAACCTAAGTTGAGCCATCGATTTTTTCAACTTCGGTCGATCGCGGTTTGGTTCTCGCGAGAGAACCTGACATCAGATCCAGACGCAACTGACACCACGCGTGTGGTCTGTGACCATCTATCCACCACTGCTTACCCAGTGTCGATATAGCATTTTGTTCCCCGACAATCACGATTTGGAGTCCGCTTATGGGGAATACAATGATGAAACAATGATACATTTTTGTTTCTGTCGCCGTACAGGAACGGAGTTTCAAAACGAGATGGGTGTAACGACTGAAATGTTCGTCTCGTCAACACCTATCTGCTGGTACCAATCCGGTCTCGATCCGACTCGCCGTTCTCCCGTTATCGCTCTTAACCTAAGTTGAGCCATCGATTTTTTCAACTTCGGTCGATCGCGGTTTGGCTCTCGCGAGAGAACCTGACATCAGATCCAGACGCAACTGACACCACGCGTGTGGTCTGTGACCATCTATACACCACTGCTCACCCAGTGTCGATATAGAATTTTGTTCCCCGACAATCACGATTTGGAGTCCGCTTATGGGGAATACAATGTTGAAACAATGATACATTTTTGTTTCTGGCGCCGTACAGGAACGGAGTGTCACAACGAGATGTGTGAAACGATGAAATGTTCGTCTTGTCAATACCTATCTGCTGATACCAATCTGGTCTCGATCCGACTCGCCGTTCTCCCGTTATCGCTCTTAACCTAAGTTGAGCCATCGATTTTTTCAACTTCGGTCGATCGCGGTTTGGCTCTCGCGAGAGAACCTGACATCAGATCCAGACGCAACTGGCACCACGCGTGTAGTCTGTGACCATCTATCCACCACTGCTCACCCAGTGTCGATATAGAATTTTGTTCCCCGACAATCACGATTTGGAGTCCGCTTATGGGGAATACAATGTTAAAACAATGTTGAATCATTGTTTCTGCCGCCGTGCAGGAACGGATTTTCACAACGAGATGGGTGTAACGACGAAATGTTTGTCTCGTCAACACCTATCTGCTGGAACCAATACGGTCTCGATCCGTTTCGCCGTTCTCCCGTTATCGCTCTTAACCTAAGTTGAGTCATCGATTTTTTCAACTTCGGTCGATCGCGGTTTGGCTCTCGCGAGAGAACCTGACATCAGATCCAGACGCAACTGGCACCACGCGTGTGGTCTGTGACCATCTATCCACCACTGCTCACCCAGTGTCGATATAGAATTTTGTTCCCCGACAATCACGATTTGGAGTCCGCTTATGGGGAATACAATGTTGAAACAATGATACATTTTTGTTTCTTGCGCCGTACAGGAACGGAGTGTCACAACGAGATGTGTAAAACGATGAAATGTTTGTCCTGTCAATACCTATCTGCAGATACAAATCTGGTCTCGATCCGACTCGCCGTTCTCCCGTTATCGCTCTTAACCTAAGTTGAGCCATCGATTTTTTCAACTTCGGTCGATCGCGGTTTGGCTCTCGCGAGAGAACCTGACATCAGATCCAGACGCAACTGACACCACGCGTGTGGTCTGTGACCATCTATCCACCACTGCTCACCCAGTGTCGATATAGAATTTTGTTCCCCGACAATCACGATTTGGAGTCCGCTTATGGGGAATACAATGTTGAAACAATGATACATTTTTGTTTCTGCCGCCGTGCAGGAACGGAGTTTCACAACGAGATGGGTGTAACGACGAAATGTTTGTCTCGTCAACACCTATCTGCTGATACTAATACGGTCTCGATCCGTTTCGCCGTTCTCCCGTTATCGCTCTTAACCTAAGTTGAGCCATCGATTTTTTCAACTTCGGTCGATCGCGGTTTGGCTCTCGCGAGAGAACCTGACATCAGATCCAGACGCAACTGACACCACGCGTGTGGTCTGTGACCATCTATCCACCACTGCTTACCCAGTGTCGATATAGAATTTTGTTCCCCGACAATCACGATTTGGAGTCCGCTTATGGGGAATACAATGATGAAACAATGATACATTTTTGTTTCTGTCGCCGTACAGGAACGGAGTTTCACAACGAGATGGGTGTAACGACGAAATGTTTGTCTCGTCAACACCTATCTGCTGGTACCAATACGGTCTCGATCCGACTCGCCGTTCTTCCCGTTATCGCTCTTAACCTAAGTTGAGTCCATCGATTTTTCAACTTCGGTCGATCGCGGTTTGGCTCTCGCGAGAGAACCTGACATCAGATCCAGACGCAACTGACACCACGCGTGTGGTCTGTGACCATCTATCCACCACTGCTTACCCAGTGTCGACATAGCATTTTGTTCCCCGACAATCACGATTTGGAGTCCGCTTATGGGGAATACAATGTTGAAACAATGATACATTTTTGTTTCTGGCGCCGTACAGGAACGGAGTGTCACAACGAGATGTGTGAAACGATGAAATGTTCGTCCTGTCAATACCTATCTGCTGGTACCAATCCGGTCTCGATCCGACTCGCCGTTCTCCCGTTATCGCTCTTAACCTAAGTTGAGCCATCGATTTTTTCAACTTCGGTCGATCGCGGTTTGGCTCTCGCGAGAGAACCTGACATCAGATCCAGACGCAACTGACACCACGCGTGTAGTCTGTGACCATCTATCCACCACTGCTCACCCAGTGTCGATATAGAATTTTGTTCCCCGACAATCACGATTTGGAGTCCGCTTATGGGGAATACAATGTTGAAACAATGATACATATTTGTTTCTGGCGCCGTACAGGAACGGAGTTTCACAACGAGATGTGTAAAACGACGAAATGTTTGTCTCGTCAATACCTATCTGCTGGTACCAATACGGTCTCGATCCGACTCGCCGTTCTCCCGTTATCGCTCTTAACCTAAGTTGAGTCATCGATTTTTTCAACTTCGGTCGATCGCGGTTTGGCTCTCGCGAGAGAACCTGACATCAGATCCAGACGCAACTGACACCACGCGTGTGGTCTGTGACCATCTATCCACCACTGCTCACCCAGTGTCGATATAGAATTTTGTTCCCCGACAATCACGATTTGGAGTCCGCTTATGGGGAATACAATGTTGAAACAATGATACATTTTTGTTTCTGCCGCCGTGCAGGAACGGAGTTTCACAACGAGATGGGTGTAACGACGAAATGTTTGTCTCGTCAACACCTATCTGCTGGTACCAATACGGTCTCGATCCGTTTCGCCGTTCTTCCGTTATCGCTCTTAACCTAAGTTGAGTCATCGATTTTTTCAACTTCGGTCGATCGCGGTTTGGCTCTCGCGAGAGAACCTGACATCAGATCCAGACGCAACTGACACCACGCGTGTGGTCTGTGACCATCTATCCACCACTGCTCACCCAGTGTCGATATAGAATTTTGTTCCCCGACAATCACGATTTGGAGTCCGCTTATGGGGAATACAATGTTGAAACAATGATACATTTTTGTTTCTGGCGCCGTACAGGAACGGAGTGTCACAACGAAATGTGTGAAAAGATGAAATGTTCGTCCTGTCAATACCTATCTGCTGGTACCAATCCGGTCTCGATCCGACTCGCCATTCTCCCGTTATCGCTCTTAATCTAAGTTAGGTAATTGATTTTTGCAACTTCGGTCGATCGCGGTTTGACTCTCGCGAGAGAACCTGACATCAGATCCGGACGCAACTGGCACCACGCGTGAAGTCAGTGACCATCTATCCACCACTGCCTACCCAGTGTCGGTATAAAATTTCGTTCCCCGACAATCACGATTTGGAGTTTGCTTATGGGGAATACAATGTTAAAACAATGTTCGATTTTGTTTCTGCCGCCGTGCAGGTATGGAGGCTCACAACGAGATGAGTGTAACGACGAAATGTTTGTCTTGTCAATATCTATCTGCTGATACCAATCCGGTTTCGATCCGACCCGCCGTTCTCCCGTTAACACTCTTAACCTAAGTTAGGCCATTGATTTTTGCAACTTCGGTCGATCGCGGTTTGGCTCTCGCGAGAGAACCTGACATCAGATCCAGACGCAACCGGCACCACGCGTGTAGTCTGTGACCATATATCCACCACTGCCTACCCAGTGTCGATATAAAATTTCGTTCCCCGACAATCACGATTTGGAGTTCGCTCATGGGGAATACAATGTTAAAACAATGTTGAATTTTGTTTCTGCCGCCGTGCAAGTTTGGAGGCTCACAACGAGATAGTTGTAACGACGAAATGTTCGTCTCGTCAATACCTATCTGCTGGTACCAATCCGGTCTCGATCCGACTCGCCGTTCTCCCGTTATCGCTCTTAACCTAAGTTAGGCCATTGATTTTTGCAACTTCGGTCGATCGCGGTTTGGCTCTCGCGAGAGAACCTGACATCAGATCAGGGGAACTATCATCTTCAACATCAATCCTTCGCATTTATTGGAAAACAATTTCTTCATGTCAAGTTAACGATGTTATTTAAAAAATAGTTATGTATTGATGTAGGCCTATTTACGGTGAAAAGAAAATTGTAGTAGGTACCTATTCTTAGGCAACCATCCCAGTTTTCATGTCAGTATTTCCATTTATTATCACACATTTATTATTTTCAAGATTCATTTCCAACAAACAATCATGTTTAATTATCATTCCGAGCTCTATTAATTAAAGTAATTTAAACAAACAATTATTTGAATTAATTTATACTTTGTTTTGTTGGCATTACATTGAGATAGATATTTGAGCAGACTTTATAAATACCTCACCATTGTCTTTCCAAAGTGTTAACAGATCGACACACCCGATCGATGATGCTAATACATAGGAGAGACGGTCGATCGGATACTTCAACTCGCGATACATGACCTATTAACAACCAAGCCAAGACAATTCTATAGGACGTAATAACGACTCGGATCTCTCTGTCTGTTGCGTTGGTAGGTGGTATGTATTCATAGGAGAGAGTGAGATGGGAGAAGATATAATGTGTCGGTATTGACGCTATGTGGAGGGGAAACACCCGTGTGCTAGTGGTGTGGGATAGGGGGGACGGTCGCTCGGAACCTTCTATCGTGGATATACTTTAGATAGATGAGTTTAGTTGATGTGTTCGTTGGAGAGATGGCGCCATGTGTAGGACGTCGTGGTTGGAAGACGTCGTTGGCGTCGCGACGGTTGTACTTGTGGTGATATCTAGCGGTGGGAGTGTGAAGTAGAACTTTAATCACAACCATTGCTCTCAGCGGTCTGAAAATGTTATTTCATTCATCAGAGAGAATGAATTGACAATAGTTATTTGTCAGAATTTTCCGAAAACCATATCCGAATTTTCCCGTTTTCTGGACACGGGGTGGGCCCCTCCTAGACATGCCCGCGTTGAAACATATATATTATCACAACCATTGCCACCAGCGATCTGAAAATGTTTTTTCATGCATGAGAGGGGATGAATTGACATTCGTTATTTGTCAGAATTCTCCGAAAATCATATTCGAATTTTCAGTTTTCTGGACACAGGGTCCCGCACATGCCCGCGTTGAAACATATATTTAATCACAACCATTGCTCTCAGCGGTCTGAGAATGTTATTTCATGCATCAGAGAGAATGAATTGACAATCGTGATTTGTCAGAATTCTCCGAAATTCATATCCGAATTTTCCCGTCTTCTGGACACAGGGTACCGCACATGCCCGCGTTGAAACAGATATTAAGATACAATCATTGCTCTCAGCGGTCTGAAAATGTTTTTTCATGCATGAGAGGGGATGAATTGACAATCGTTATTTGTCAGAATTTTCCGAAAATCATATTCGAATTTTCCCGTTTTCTGGACACAGGGTAGGCCCCTTCTGCACATGCCCGCGTTGAAACATATATTTGATTACAACCATTGCTCTCAGCGGTCTGAAAATGTTTTTTCATGCATGAGAGGGGATGAATTGACAATCGTTATTTGTCACAATTTTCCGAAAATCATATTCGAATTTTCCCGTTTTCTGGACACAGGGTACCGCACATGTCCGCATTGAAACATATATTCAATCACAACCATTGATCTCAGCGGTCTGAAAATGTTCTTTCATGCATGAGAGAGCATGAATTGACAATCGTTATTGGTCAGAATTTTCCGAAAATCATATTCGAATTTTCCCGTTTTATGGACACAGGGTACCGCACATGCCCGCATTGAAACATATATTTAATTACAACCATTGATCTCAGCGGTCTGAAAATGTTTTTTCATGCATGAGAGGGGATGAATTGACAAGCATTATTGGTCAGAATTTTCCGAAAATCATATTCGAATTTTCCCGTCTTCTGGACACGGGGTAGGCCCCTTCTGCACATGCCCACGTTGAAACATATATTTGATTACAACCATTGCTCTCAGCGGTCTGAAAATGTTATTCCATGCATCAGAGAGAATGAATTGACAATCGTTATTTGTCAGAATTTTCCGGAAATCATATTCGAATTTTCCCGTTTTCTGGACACGGGGTAGGCCCCTTCTGCACATGCTCGCGCTGAAACTTATATTTAATCACAACCATTGCTCTCAGCGGTCTGAAAATGTTATTCCATGCATCTGAGAGAATGAATTGACAATCGTTATTTGTCAGAATTTTCCGAAAATCATATTCGAATTTTCCCGTTTTCTGGACACGGGGTAGGCCCCTTCTGCACATGCCCGCGTTGAAACATATATTCAATTACAACCATTGCTCTCAGCGATCTGAAAATGTTTTTTCATGCATAGGAGGGGATGAATTGACAATCGTTATTTGTCAGAATTTTCCGGAAATCACATTCGAATTTCCCCGTTTTCTGGACACAGGGTACCGCACATGCCCGCATCGAAACATATATTTAATTACAAACCATGATCTCAGCGGTCCTGTAATTATTTTTTTTTCATGCATCAGAGTTAATGATTGACAATCGTTATTTGTCAGAATTTTCCGAAAATCATATTGGGATTTTACCGTTTTCTGGACACGGGGTGAGCCCCTTCTGCACATGCCCACGTTGAAACATATATTTAATTACAACCATTGCTCTCAGCGGTCTGAAAATGTTTTTTCATGCATGAGAGGGGATGAATTGACAATCGTTATTTGTCAGAATCTTTCGGAAATCATATTCGAATTTCCCCGTTTTCTGGACACAGGGTACCGCACATGCCCGCGTTGAAACATATATTTAATTACAACTATTGCTCTCAGCGGTCTGAAAATGTTTTTTCATGCATAAGAGGGGATGAATTGACAATCGTTATTCGTCAGAATTTTCCGAAAATCATATTCGAATTTTCCCGTTTTCTGGACACGAAGTAGGCCCCTTCTGCACATGCCCGCGTTGAAAGCACTATTTGATTACAACCAATTGCTCTCAGCGGTCTGAAAATGTTTTCTCATGCATGAGTGAGGATGAATTGACAATCGTTATTTGTCAGAATTTTCAGAAAATCATATTCGAATTTTTCCGTTTTCTGGACACGAGGTAGGCCCCTTCTGCACATGCCCGCGATGAAACATATATTTTATTACAACCATTGCTCTCAGCGGTCTGAAAATGTTTTTTCATGCATGGGAGCGGATGAATTGACAATCGTTATTTGTCAGAATTTTTCGAGAATCATATTCGAGTTTCCCCGTTTCCTGGCCACAGAGTACCGCACATGCCCGCGTTGAAACATATATTTAATTACAACTATTGCTCTCAGCGGTCTGAAAATGTTCTTTCATGCATGAGAGGGCATGAATTGACAATCGTTATTTGTCAGAATTTTCCGAAAATCATATTCGAATTTTCCCGTTTTCTGGACACAGGGTACCGCACATGCCCGCATTGAAACATATATTTGATTACAACCACTGATCTCGGCGGTCTGAAAATGTTCTTTCATGCATGAGAGAGCATGAATTGACAGTCGTTATTGGTCAGAATTTTCCGAAAATCGTATTCGAATTTTCCCGTTTTATGGACACAGGGTACCGCACATGCCCGCATTAAAACATATATTCAATTACAACCATTGATCTCAGCGGTCTGAAAATGTTTTTTCATGCATGAGAGGGGATGAATTGACAATCATTATTGGTCAGAATTTTCCGAAAATCATATTCGAATTTTCCCGTTTTTTGGACACAGGGTGGGCCCCTTCTGCACATGCCCACGTTGGAACATATATTTAATTACAACCATTGCTCTCAGCGGTCTGAAAATGTTTTTTCATGCATGAGAGAGGATGAATTGACAATCGTTATTTGTCAGAATTTTCCGAAAATCACATTCGAATTTTCCCGTATTCTGGACACAGGGTACCGCACATGCCCGCGTTGAAACATATATTCAATTACAATCATTGCTCTCAGCGGTCTGGAAATGTTATTTATGCATCAGAGAGAATGAATTGACAATCGTTATTTGTCATAATTTTCCGAAAATCATATTCGAATTTTCAGTTTTCTGGACACAGGGTACCGCACATGCCCGCGTTGGAACATATATTTAATTACAACCATTGATCTCAGCGGTCTGGAGATGTTTTTTCATGCATGAGAGGGGATGAATTGACAATCGTTATTCGTCAGAATTTTCAAATACGATGCTTCACGTTCTGATGTTAACGGTCAGCCCTTCTGCAGATGCCAGCGTTTGTAATTATTTCAATTCATACCGAATTTTCGGTTTCGGAAATGGGTTATGCACTCTGAATGCACTTGAAACATATATTTTCAGAATCATGCATCACGTTCGAATTTTCCCGTTTTCTGGACACGGGGTAGGCCCCTTCATCATGCCGCGTGAAATTTTATATTAATTACAACTATTCTCCCGGTCTCTGAAACAGGTTTTTTTCATGCATGAGACGAGTGAATACAATTTATTCGTACATTTTTCCGCGAAAATTTTGAATTTCCCGTTTAGCATGGACGGGGTAGTCTTTGACATCCGCGTGAAACATATATTAATTACACTTTGGACTCGGGTGAAACTGTTTCTCATGCCGGTGAAGGATATTATTACAATCGTTATTGCGAATTGTAAAGTTAAAATATTCGAGTTTCATTTCATCGTTATTGTAAGGTTCTGGCACCCACGATGGACATATATTTTCTACAACCGAGTGCCTCGCGGTCTGAAAATGTTTTTCATATGGACGGATGATTGACAATCTGTAATTGTCAGAATTTGAGAGGCATATTCGAGTTTCCCGTTTTGCCACAGTTACCGCAATCAGCGTTAACATTATTTATACAGTACTGCCATGCCGGTCTGAAAATTTTTCATGCAAGAGGGATATGACAATCGTAATTTTCGATTTCCGAAAGCATATTCGAATTTCCGTTTTGGCACAGGGTTCCGCACTGAATTAAATCATTATTCCGTTTTACAACCATGATCTCGGCCGGCTGAATGTTCTTTCATGCATGAGAGAGCATGAATTGACAGTCGTTATTGGTCAGAATTTTCCGAAAATCGTATTCGAATTTTCCCGTTTTATGGACACAGGGTACCGCACATGCCCGCATTAAAACATATATTCAATTACAACCATTGATCTCAGCGGTCTGAAATTGTTTTTTCATGCATGAGAGGGGATGAATTGACAATCATTATTGGTCAGAATTTTCCGAAAATCATATTCGAATTCTCCCGTTTTTTGGACACAGGGTGGGCCCCTTCTGCACATGCCCACGTTGGAACATATATTTAATTACAACCATTGCTCTCAGCGGTCTGAAAATGTTTTTTCATGCATGAGAGAGGATGAATTGACAATCGTTATTTGTCAGAATTTTCCGAAAATCACATTCGAATTTTCCCGTATTCTGGACACAGGGTACCGCACATGCCCGCGTTGAAACATATATTCAATTACAATCATTGCTCTCAGCGGTCTGGAAATGTTATTTTATGCATCAGAGAGAATGAATTGACAATCGTTATTTGTCATAATTTTCCGAAAATCATATTCGAATTTTCAGTTTTCTGGACACAGGGTACCGCACATGCCCGCGTTGGAACATATATTTAATTACAACCATTGATCTCAGCGGTCTGGAGATGTTTTTTCATGCATGAGAGGGGATGAATTGACAATCGTTATTCGTCAGAATTTTCCGTAAATCATATTCGAATGTTCCCGTTTTCTGGACACGGGGTAGGCCCCTTCTGCACATGCCCGCGTTGAAACTTATATTTAATCACAACCATTGCTCTCAGCGGTCTGAGAATGTTATTCCATGCATCTAAGAGAATGAATTGACAATCGTTATTTGTCAGAATTTTCCGGAAATCATATTCGAATTTTCCCGTTTTCTGGACACGGGGTAGGCCCCTTCTGCACATGCCCGCGTTGAAACATATATTTAATTACAACTATTGCTCTCAGCGGTCTGAAAATGTTTTTTCATGCATGAGAGAGGATGAATTGACATTCGTTATTCGTCAGAATTTTTCGAAAATCATATTCGAATTTTCCCGTTTTCTGGACACGGGGTAGGCTCCTTCTGCACATGCCCGCGTTGGAACATATATTTAATTACAATCATTGCTCTCAGCGGTCTGAAAATGTTTTCTCTTGCATGAGTGAGGATGAATTGACAATCGTTATTTGTCAGAATTTTCAGAAAATCATATTCGAATTTTTCCGTTTTCTGGACACGGGGTAGGCCCCTTCTGCACATGCCCGCGATGGAACATATATTTTATTACAACCATTGCTCTCAGCGGTCTGAAAATGTTTTTTCATGCATGAGAGGGGATGAATTGACAATCGTTATTTGTCAGAATTTTCCGAAAATCATATTCGAATTTCCCCGTTTCCTGGACACAGAGTACCGCACATGCCCGCGTTGAAAAATATATTTAATTACAACTATTGCTCTCAGCGGTCTGAAAATGTTTTTTAAGCATGAGAGAGGATGAATTGACATTCGTTATTTGTCAGAATATTCCGAAAATAATATTCGAATTATCCCGTTTTCTGGACACAGGGTACCGCACATGCCCACATTGAAACATATATTTAATTACAACCATTGATCTCAGCGGTCTGAAAATGTTTTTTCATGCATGAGAGAGGATGAATTGACAATCGTTATTTGTCAGAATTTTCCCAAAATCATATTCGAATTTCCCGTTTTTCTGGACACAGGGTACCGCACATGCCCGCTTCGAAACATATATCTAATTACAACCATTGCTCTCAGCGGTCTGAAAATGTTCTTTCATGCATGAGAGGGCATGAATTGACAATCGTTATTTGTCAAAATTTTCCCAAAATCATATTCGAATTTTCCCGTTTTCTGGACACGGGGTGCCCCTTCGACATGCCGTTTTGAAAAATTTTTTAAAAAAAAACCCTTTGCTCTCAGCGGTCTAAAATGTTTTTTCATGCAGAGAGGGGATGCTTGACAATCGGATTGTAGAATTTTCCAAAAACATATTCGAATTTTTCTGTTTTGGACCGGGACCGCACACCCGCATAAAAAAATTATTTAATACAACATTGATCTCAGGGGTTAAAAAATTTTTTTTTCATGCATGGAGAGGAAAATTTGACAATCGTTTTTTGTTGGTTTTTTCCGAAAATCACATTCGTTTTTTCCCTTTTTCGGGAACAGGGTACCGCCCCCCCCGCGTTGAAAAATTTTTTAAATTCGATCATTGCCCAGCGGTCAAAAATTTTTTTTTAGCATCAGAGGGGAATGAATTGACAATCGTTTTGGCCAAATTTCCCAAAAATATATCGAATTTTCCCTTTTTAGGGAAAACAGGTCCGACATGCCCCATTGAAACATATATTTGTTCAACTTTTGTCTCAGGGTCAAAAAATGTTTTTTCATGCAGAAAAGGGGATAAATTTGAAAACTTTTTTGTTGGAATTTTTTCCGAAATCACATTCAAATTTTTCCGTTTTCGGAAAACAGGGTACGCACATGCCCCCTGGAAATATATTAAATTAGACCATTGCTTCAGGGGTCTAAAATGTTTTTATGCATCAAAGAAGAAGGAAAAATCTTTCATTTGCAATTTTCAAAAATCTATTCGAATTTTCGTTTTCTGGACCAGGGTACCGCACATCCCCGCTTAAAACATTTTTGTTTAAACCTTTGTCTCGGGGTTGAAAATTTTTTTCTCATGCTGAGAAAGGATAAATTGAAAAAGTTTTTGTCGGGAAATTTTCGAAAATCAATTCGAATTTTCTTTTTCCTGGAAAGGGGGTAGGCCCCCCGCACATCCCCGCAGGAAATATTTAAATTACAACCATTGTCCAGCGGTCGGAAATTTTTTTTTTCATGTGAGAGGGATAAATTGACAATCGTTATTTCAGAATTTTCCGAAAATATGTTCGAATTTTCCCCCGTTTTTTGGAAGGGGAGCCCATTCCGACATGCCCGCGTTGAAAAAAAAATTCAATTACAACCTTTGCTCTCAGGGGTTTGGGGAATTTTATTCATGACAGATTAAGAATTGACAATCTTTTTTGTCAGAATTTCCCAAAAATTTGGAATTTCCCCCGTTTTTGGACAGGGGGGGGCCCCTTCTGCACATGCCCGCGTTGAAACAAAATTTTTAAATTTAAAACATTGCTCTCAGGGGCCCTGGAAATTTTTTCCCATGCATGAGAGAAAAATTTGAAAATCTTTTTTTTGTGGAATTTTCCGGAAATCATATTCGATTTTCCCCCGTTTTCGGCAGGGGGGTAGGCTTTTTCGCCAGCCCGCGTTAAATTATATTTAAATTTAAAAAACCTTGCTCTCAGCGGTCGGAAATGTTTTTCATGCATGAGAGGGGAGAATTTGACAACGGTATTTGTCAATTTTTCCCCAAAAATCATATCGTTTTCCGTTTTGAACACAGGGTCCCGGACATGCCCGCATGAAACATATTTAATTACAAACCATGATTCCAGCGGTCGAAAATTTTTATGCATAGAGGGATAAATTGAAATCGTTTTTTTTGGGAAAATTTCCGGGAATCACATTCGAATTTCCCCCCTTTTCTGGAAAAAGGGGGTCCCGACATCCCCGCGTTGAAACATTATTAAATTACGACCATTGCTCTCGGGCAAAAAGTTTTTATGCATGAGAGGGGAGAATTGACAATCTTTATTTGTCAAAATTTTTCCGGAAATCATATTCGAATTTTCCTTTCTCGGGAAAACCCAGGGTCCCGCACTGCCCGCTTTGAAACTATATTTAATTAAAAAACATTGCTCCACGGTCTGAAAATGTTTTTTCATGCTGGAGGGGATAATTTGAAAACATTATTTTTTCAAAATTTTTCCGAAAATCATATTCTTCCCCCGTTTTGGAAAAGGGTACCGCACTGCCCGCTTGTAACTATTTATTCAACCATTGCTCCAGCTTTTTGAAAATTTTCTCCATGCAGAAAGGATGAATGACAATCGTTATTTGTCAAAATTTTTCGAAAAAATTCAAATTTTCCTTTTTCTGGAAACGGGTGGCCCCTTACATCCCCAATGGGAAACAATTTTTAATTAAAAACCTTGATTAGGGGTTGGGAAAATGTTTTTCAGATCAAGGAAGAATGGAAAATCTTTATTTTGCCCGAATTTTCCGGAAATTATTCGAATTTTCCCCGTTTTTTGGACAGGGGGTAGGCTTTTTCGCACATGCCCGCTTTGAAACTATATTTAATTACAACCATTGCTCTCAGCGGTCTAAAAATTTTTTTTCCCTGCATGGGGGGGAGAATTGACATCGGTATTTGTCAGAATTTTCCGAAAATCATTTTCAAATTTTTCCCCCTTTTTCGGGACAAGGGACCGCCACCCGCTTTGAAACTTTTTTAATTACAACCTTTGTCTCAGGGCTGAAAATTTTTTTTAGCAAAAAGGGGTGAATTGACAACTTTCTGTCAGAATTTTCCAAAAAATAAATTTCAAATTTTCATTTTTCCGGGACACAGGGTACCGAAAACCCCGCTTTAAAACATTACTAATACAACCTTTTTCTCAGCGGTTCTGAATAGTTTTTTTCATGCATGGGGGGGGATGAATTGCAAGGGTATTTTCAAATTTTCCCGGAATATAGGGGAATTTTTTGGTTTCTGGACACGGGGTATGCACATGCCGCTTGAAACAATATTAATTAAAACCATTGCTCTCAGCGGTCGAAAAGTTTTTTTCACATGAGAGAGGATAAATTGACAATCGTTTTTGCTGAATTTCTCGAAAATCAATTCAAATTCCCCGTTTCGGGACACAGGGTACCGCACATGCCCGCAAAAAAAATATTTATTTACAACCTTTAAAATTTCAGCGGTTGGAAATTTTTTTTCATGCATGAGAGGGGGGTTTTAAAAATCGTTTTTCTCAAAATTTTCCCTGATCATATTCGAATTTCCCCTTTTTTTGGTCAGGGTAGGCCTTTGCACATCCCCGCGTTGAAACTTATTTTAATCAAAACCTTTGCTTGGGGCTTTTAAAAAGGTTTTCCATGCATCTAAGAGAAAAGAAAATCGTTTTTGTCGAATTTCAAAAAACTTTTTCAAATTTTCCCCGTTTTTGGCCCGGGGTAGGCCCCTTCCGCACAGCCCGCTTTGAAACAAATTCAATTAAAACCTTGCTCTCGGGCGGTTGAGAATTTTTATTTAGCCAAGTAATGAATTGACAATCGTTTTTTGTCAAAATTTTCCCGAAAATCATATTGGAATTTTCCCGTTTTCGGACAGGGGGTAGGCCCCTTCTGCACATGCCCGCTTTGAAACTATATGAATTAAAACCATTGCTTCAGGGGTTGGAATGTTTTCTCTGCATGATGGGAAAAATTCAATCGTTATTCGTAGAATTTTCAAAAATCTATTCAATTTTCCGTTTCGGCCCCGGGGGGGGCCCCCTTTCACATCCCGCGATGAAAAAATTTTTAAAAACCATTGTTCAGGGGTTGAAATTTTTTTATGTGAGGGGGGAAAATGACACGTTATTTGTCAAAATTTTTCCAAAAATTATTCGAATTCCCCCGTTTTAGGACAAGGGTACGCACATGCCCCATTGAAACTATATTTGATAAAACCATTGATCTCAGGGGTCTGAAAATGTTTCCGCTGAGAGGGCATAAATTGAAAATCGTTTTGGTAGAATTTCCAAAAACATTTCGAATTTCCCCGTTTTAGGACCAGGGTACCGCACATGCCCCATTGAAAATATTTCAATTCACCTGTTTCCAGGGGTCTAAAAATTTTTTCGCATGAGAGGGGATAAATTGACAATCTTATTAGTGATTTTCCCAAAAATCATTTGGGAAATTTTCCCCTTTTTTTGGGCCGGGGTACCCCTTCTGAAATCCCCGGTTGAAAATATTTTTAATTACAACCATTGCTCCAGCGCCTGAAATTTTTTTTCAGCATGAGAGGGTGAATTGCACGGATTGTCAAAATTTTTCCGAAAACAATTCGTTTTTCCTGTTTTCTGGACACGGGGTTTACCGCACTGCCGCTTTGAAACATATATTAATTAAAACCTTGTTCCCAGCGGTCTGAAATATTTTTCATGCATAAGGGTGAATTGACATTTTTCTGTCAAAATTTTTCCCAAAAATATATTCGAATTTTCACGTTTTGGAAAGGGCCCCGCCATCCCGCATTAAAACTAATTTTTTTACTCCCCATTGTTCAGCGGTTGGAAATGTTTTTGGGTCGGAGAAAAATTTGAACAATCGTTTTTGCAAATTTTTCCAAAATCATATTAAAATTTTCCCTTTTTTCCGGACAAGGGTACCGCACAGCCCCAAATTGAAAAATATATTTAATCACAACCATTGATCTCAGCGGTCAAAATTTTTTTTCTGCATGAAAGGGGGAGAATTACAGTCTTTTCGTAGAATTTTCCAAAAATATATTCAAATTTTTTCCGTTTTCGGGAAAAACGGGGGGGCCCCCTTCGCACGCCCCATTAAAAAACATTATTAAATTACAACCACGTTTCCAGGGGTCTAAAAATTTTTATCATGCATGAAAGGGAAATTGACTTCGTTTTTCTCAAATTTTTCCCGAAAAGTTATATTCAAATTTTTCCCTTTTCCCTGGCCGGGGGTGGGCCCCCTTTGACATGCCGCGTTTAAACTTTTTTTAAATCAAAACCATTGTTTCCAGCGGTCTGAAAATGTTTTCCAGATCTATGAAAATAAAGACAACGTTTTTTTGTCAAAATTTTCCCGAAAATCTTTTTTTCGAATTTCCCGTTTTCGGGACACGGGTGGGCCCCCTTTGCCCTGCCCGCTTTAAAAAATATATTTAATTAAAACCCTTTGCTTCAGCGATTAAAAATGTTTTTCTGCTGGGAGGGGAGAATTTCAACGTTTTTTGTCAGTTTTTTTCCCGGGAAAAACACTTTCGAATTTCCCCTTTTTTGGGACACGGGGTACCGCCATGCCTGCACAAAACATTATTTTTTACAACCTTTGATCCCCGGTCTAAAAAATTTTTTTTCATGCATGAGAGAGGAGAATGAAAATCGTTTTTTGTGGGAAATTTTTCCCCAAAATCATTTTGAATTTTCCGTTTCCGGGACCCGGTCCGCACTCCCCGCTTTGAAAATTATTCAATTAAAACCTTTGCTTAGGGGGTTGAAAAGTTATTTTCATGATCAGATTTAATAAATTGACATCGTTATTTGTCAGAATTTTCCGAAAATATTTTGGAAATTTTTTCCCGTTTTTGGAACGGGGTGGCCCCTTTTGCACACCCCCCCGGTTGAAACTATATTAATTAAAACCATTTTTCAGCGGTTAAAATTTTTTTCTGCATGAGAGGGGATAAATTTGAAATTTATTGAGAATTTTTCGGAAATTATTCAAATTTTTCGTTTTTGGACGGGGGTGGCCCTTTCTAAAAGCCCGCGTTAAAACTATTTTAAATTTAAAAAACCATTGCTCTCGCGGTCAAAAAATTTTCCCTTCAGTCTGAGGGGGGAAAAATTGAAAAATCGTTTTTGTCAAATTTTCAGAAAATCATTTTCGAATTTTTCCTTTTTCTGGACACGGGGTAGGCCCCTTCGCACATGCCGCGAGAAACATAATTTTAACCATTGCCTCAGCGGCGAAAATTTTTTTCAGCATGAGAGGGGAATTGACAATCGTTTTTTGTCAAAATTTTTCCAAAAACATATTCGAATTTCCTTTTTTGGACACAGGGTACCCACTGCCCGCTTAAAACATATTTTAATTTAAAACCCATTGCTCTCGCGTCGAAAATGTTTTTTCAGCGGAGAGGGCAAAGTACACGGACATGAACAAAGGCGCCAAATCACCTCGCTGTCGACGCGAACACCAATCAACTCTGGTGAATACAAGCATCTATGATATTATCTTGCATCTCTGTCCCCTTCATTCCGATTCCTTTCATCTCTCTCAATAAGTGACCTTGGATCTTCGACTCCAGTCACTTGTCTTCTATTTACACATGCAGTATCCTACATGTTATTACTGGGCATTGTCTTTGGGTTAATTATTAGACCTATTAGGTATAAATAGATATCTTGCTGCGTCACAATATGAACTGCCGTTTTAGAGTTATGTGGGTATGTTAATTATCAGTTGACAAACATAGAATAAATGGATGAGCGTACACTCTATTCACTCCATTCCTTGACAATCTATTCATTCATCATTCATTTCATCACAGCTTTGGACCATTGGTCCGGTGGCAATTTATTCTAAATAATTTTAGTACCTACGCAGGATTGATTGAAATATATATTTTTTTATTCACACACATGAATAATGAACTGCTTCCTTTGAATCTCTAAATAAGAATGAATCTCAGCCTCTCTGAATCCACAACAGTTGTCAAGGGCGGCAACAATCACAAGGTCCAACAGGTCTAACAGGACAACATCCATCACGGCCCCTGGAACTCTTTGGATGTCTTTCCAGGGTCCGTAGATGGTTCGCCACATACTATTTCTTATTCCAACAATGGCGAATTTTCAGTTTAAAGAGGCCCTATACAGTTTATGAAAATTTTAGTAGAGCAAAAAGGAAAAATAGTAAAAAAGTAAGAAGTAGTTAAGTGTCATTTTGGAATGTGGAAGCTTCAAGCCAATCAAGTTGCAGCGAGATCACGTTCAAAAACCCAGTTTCTTTCTACTTTCCACTCACATTGCAAGGTTGATTATATATATATATTGGGGGACATTATCAGTTATATCACTTCACAATAATGTGTTAACTTTACACATTATATTTTGTATAATTCTACAAAAACAGAATTATATTCCAAGTTATTTCAAATTGGAAAAATTTTATATTATATATTCAAAATTATGGTTCTACGATATTTATCTTGATATATTTCAAATTTAGCGTTTTGGGAGTAAATTGTCAGAATTCTTCACTATTCATATAAATTCTCATTCATCTGAAATCCTGAATTGAAAATAATAATGACCAAAATTTCAACACTTCAAAACCAGAATTTCAAAAACGTCATCACTTTCATCGTTGTCATTCCTCAAATAACAAATCTGTGACGTATTTCCAGTCTATAACAATAATTCCTCTCGATATATCGCTTCTCATATCGACATATCGATATCGCGATATATCGAGGTATCGAACATTTGAAAATGGAATGATTTCTCATATTCCCAATCAATCATCCTCAACTCGTATTTTCTTCTACACTTGTAAACGTTGAACAAACAAACAATGATTTGGTGGGGAGGGGGGGGGGGGGGGGGGAGGGAGATAAGATTGATTGTGACGTGGTTTCCAACAAATGATTGAACTATTTTGTTTTCTTAAAGTGTATATAAAAGTCTTTATTTCGTGATACACTTGACTGGTTTCACAGATGGCTTTATTCTTGTGTTAATACATGTATTTTCATATTTTTTGGAATCAATAAATGAATATTGGGGCCACCTCTGTAGCTCAGTCAACTAAGGCACAGTTTCAGAAACTGAATTCATTGTTGGGCTTGGATTCGAGTCCCAATTGTGAACGTCCTTACACCCATCATCACTTTATACTTCCATTATCACCTGCACACTCGTATCCCCAAATAACCTAGCTATTGGTGGGGTCGTTGAGCTAATAATAATCAATCATAATCAAGGCCACAATTGATGCGACTGCATTACTGACTTGCTACCGATTAAGCTTTGGACTTCTTTACCGACCAGCTACCTATAAAGCTTGGAACTTCATTACCGACCAGCTACCGATAAAGCTGTGTGTTCAAACCACATGTGTGTATATTGTGACGTCATAGCCATTACGTCACTCGTGTCGTATGTGGCCGGTGCGTGGAGCTAGACACCAGCACATGTGGTACTCGGTTAGTAGCGGTACGACGAGCCGACGACGCGGACCCGTGCACCTGACTCGTCGTCGACAGGTCGTTTATAGGTCGTCAAACAGATCGCTACGTCGGTTACATTTCGCCGGACCCATAGGTCGTCAAACAAGTTGGTTCATCGTCGTGAAATAGGTCGTTAACTTGCCGTCAAAAAAGTCGTTTACTTGTCGTTGAACAAGTTGCTTGTACGTCAATTACTTCGAACGCGTCGTTGGATAGGTCGATAACACTTCGTCTGATGAGTCGTTGACGTACAATCTATAACTTTGTATATACACATCAAGTTACATGGCATAAGATACGTCGTTCACACGTATTTCACACGTCGTTCACACGTATTTCACACGTCGTTTCCACGTAGTTAAAATACAATTACAGTAATAATCTAGCGTTGAATACATCGTTAATATAACAAAAACCTTATCCAGCAGTTAACAATAACTGATAGGTAGCTCAAAAGAATCAATAATTCTCCGATTAATTATGTGATATTTGTTCTTCCAATATTTGTTTTAGTTTAAAATCCTACAAATTTCTACGAACCCTTTCCAAACTATCAATCTCTCATTAAATTAGTATCAAATTAAATCAAATAGCAAACTGGACAAGTACAACAATAGTAAATCAAAGTCGAGATTAGAGAGTCGTTAATGCTACGTTGAACCTAGACGACATGACAGATTGGCCGTAAAACGGAACATACGTAACAAGACGTTAAATCAAGTGACTCCTGATAACCCGGCAATACGTTAAACCAGGTGACTCCTGATAATCAGGAGCGCGTGTTGAAGTATCAGGCGAGCAGGAGTGTCGTGTGGTCAGGATCAGGGGTGTGACAAGTGCAAGGAGGTGTGTTTATTAGGGGTGCACATGCAACAGGCGGCAAGGGGTTAGCACCCAACCACCCACGTGAGTATAAACGATGTATACACTAGGATTATTGTTTGTTTAACGACCCCAGAAACAGCTAGGTTGTACGGGGGTACGAATGAAACTATAAAGTGATGATAGGTAAAAGAATGTTTATAAAAACCCATGACTTATGTGGGACTTGAATTCACGATCGACGGTGACTCTAGTTTCTAAAGCGGTGCCTTAGTTGACTGAGCTACGGGGAGAGACTGATTGACCAGGAAAACTATATATATATATATATATATATATATATATATATATATATATATATATATATATATATATATATATATATATGTATATATATATATATATATATATATATATATATTATATATATACATATATATATATATATATATATATATATATATATATATATATATATATATGTGTATATATATATATATATATATATATATATATATATATATATATATATATAGAGAGAGAGAGAGAGAGAGAGAGAGAGAGAGAGAGAGATATAGATATAGATATATATAGTCCTACACAGGTGGATTTGGAAATATGAAATTCGAAAGGTTCTGAAATTTATTGAGGAGCTTTATACAAACTTTGGTTTCGAAATATTTTGTAGAATCCTTTGTAGAAAGAATCACTGAAGAAATCACTGTAGTTTCCAACATTTTACAATTCTGAAAGATGTAGTGTTATTTCAATTAAAAAGCTCGTCTTGAATAATCATACCCCTCAAAGTACAGCGCTATACAAAAATTCAAAATTTGGTGTACACCTGATTTCGAGTGATTTCAGAGATTTCAAGAGATCTCAGAGGATTTCCAGAGATTTCATACAGATTTCAAGTGATTTCAGGGATTTCGAGGGGATTTCATGGCAAGTGTACACCGGATTTCAGGAGTTGTTAACCCCTCGCGAAAACATAACGATAATATCTTTGTTTGCTAGCTGGAAAATGTTGGTATGGACATTATCAATTGGTTCCGCACGACTGTGTATGGCCCTAATGTAAATATCAACAGATAAGAAATGTAAGTAATGAATCTATTCACATGCTAAGAAACATTAAGATAAATAAATCACTTGAATATAGTATAGAGAAAATAATTCCATCAGGTACTGTTATTACCAAGTCCAGTTAGCCTATATCTGAGAGTTAGTGAATACAAATAGCAAGGGTAACCATGGTGATAAGTATAACAACTTTGAACTGCCAGTTAGAGCTAATCCCCAGTTGATAATTACTGAACTAAGATGTATGACCAGTGACGAGAGAAATTTAGTGATAACAATGTAGAGATGTTTTTGATGATAAGTCTTTCAAAATAGAAATGATGGATCATGATACTGCTGTGGAAATTGCACAGAGAAATATTTTCTAAAATATTTGGAAGATCCATAAAAAAACATTCACATCAAATAACATGTTATTTGCATGTTTTGATGCGAGGTGAGGTAAAATTGATTGATGTAAATATCTGGTACAAATGATATTGCCTCATGTGTTTTCAGAAAATGGAATTCATAAATATTGAGTAAAATTATTTTCTACATCTGATGGCGTATTTATCAACTACGTAATCTTTTGATGATCATTTACATTTTGTAAAATACCCTGGAGGGAAATTTTTCCCCTCAGTGTTCAAAATCCCTGTTAAAAGTATGAAATAGTTCCACTAAAATACGTTCGGACGAAAGTCACTATGATGTTTATATGTCACATTCAGGTTTATAATGTGACGCTGTTGGTG
This sequence comes from Brachyptera putata, assembly GCA_907164805.1. Classification (NCBI taxonomy): domain Eukaryota; kingdom Metazoa; phylum Arthropoda; class Insecta; order Plecoptera; family Taeniopterygidae; genus Brachyptera; species Brachyptera putata. Next base: position 2,359,331 of record OU015473.1, read on the forward strand.
TGAGAAGTCGAAGAGGCTATTCGTCAACGGGAAGAAGATTTTAGATTAGTTTCAATTTGGATTAAATTAGTTCGTGATGATTGTTTAGTAGTTTTTTCTACTAATTTGTTAAAGACATATATCATTTCCACTGTCAATTTAGATCACATAGTGACATCAATATTAAAAGACTCGTCCTTCATTCTCCACAATCATCTATATAATAACTCGTCATAAACGTTGCAAAACATTTATTTCATTTATTTCAACTATTTAATCTTCAAACTTATTATTATCATTTGTATTTTTGTTTCAATAACGTTCTTTTTTTAATCGTCGACTTTTATACCTAGATGTAAGTTAATAATTTTTTATAAGTAATTTTTGTAATTCAATTTTAATTTTGTATAGATTATCAAGCTGGGTCCTTGTGGCCAATCACAGTGTGAACAGCTGACAGTAAAATTGTTATTCTCTATAGGTCAGTTTGGATTGTTTAGGTTCATTAAATTAGTCATATTATAGGTTATTTATGTTAGTTGAGGCGACGTTCAACAACAACAACAACAGCAACAACAACAATAACAACAACAACAACAACAATAACTACGACGTCCGCATGTGGTGACATATGCCGATGAAAAAATTAGTAGAGGCTGCCATTTTTTTTAAACGAAAACTAGCTAGACTTCGAGCAATAAAATTCAACAATATAATTATCACTTTTTAATGATAATCGTCACAATTGAGCACGAATGTTAATTTTGAGAAATAAACCAGTTCTAACTACTAGATTGTTTTTGCCATGATTTTAGCTCTAGATTATCACGTGAAAGTTTTGCTTGAATATAAACCCAAGTTTTTAAATACTTATCAGAAATATTCTTATCTGTTATCACCTTGTTTACAAGTTGATTACTGTGATAAATCACCTAACGCGTGGACTTGATGTGAGACTCGAAACTCCTGGTCGTTAGTGTTGACAGATAGGGGAGACAGACGATCGGAACCTGAAAATCTGTTGGAAATATTGGATAATTTAGAATGTTCGGAACATGTGATCGGTAATGTTATTTGGGTAGGGGGACGGTCGATCGAGATTGTCAGTATGGATGTGATAGAATGCATGCATGAGATACATAATATTAGGAAAATAGATGTAGAAAAGTGAAAATGTTTGATACTGGACGAAATTAATTTAGAATGGGTAAAAATGGGTAAAAACTGCTTCGAGTGGTACCAATTTAGCACATTTTATGTTTTTTCTTCAAAATGGCTGACCCGAACAAGTTGAAAGTTTCCAAAAATGTGTATCAAAAAGTAATTCAACTTCACGCAAAATTTCATTCTTTTGGAAAATATATTTCTTTTAACTATGTTATTCTAATGGGTATTTTTGAAATTTCTAAAATTCATAAAAAAAAAGTTACGCCCCGATAATGCCACAAAACTGTACAGATCTATAAAAACGAACCCCAATTTGTTTCAGTATGTCAAATTGAATCCTCGCTAAGCTCGTCTGAAAATAGTAAAGATAAATTTCTCGATTCGTGTACGCGCACCGTGCATGAATTTCCTCAAGTGTTCGCTACGCTCATCCTCACATGAAATCAGCTAACTGTCACACGTGTGTGTGTGTGTGTGTGATTGTCAGTGACAATTGGCCGACCTATATTCATACTGCTAGTCGCTATCAGGTCTTATCACTGGCTGGTGACATATAATGACCCCAGTGCATAGTGTCATATGAACACTACACAAGAGAAGCCGAAGCGATCAAACATGACTTGGACAAATACTTTATAGAATGGAAAACTTGTAATAATTAGGTATATGAAAAGACGTCCTTTAATGTCCTAATGCCCTAATGTCCTAATGTCCTAATGTCCTGATGTCCTAATGTCCCAATGTCCTGATGCCTAATTTTCCTAATTTCCTGTTTTCCCTTTAATGTCCTAAGGGCCAATTCCTGATGCCCTAAGGGCCCTAATGCCCTGAGGGTCCAATGCCTAATGGCCAATGTGGGGATGTCCTAATGCCCTGTGCCCCTAATGGCCTAATGTCCGTTTGCCCTAATGCCCAATGCCCAATGTCCTAAGCCTAAGGTTTTGATGCCCCAAAATGGGCCAAATTTGGCCCGGGTTCCTTGGTCTTTTAATTACCTAATGTCCCAATAACCAATTTCCGATGCCCAATGGCCTAATGCCCCTGAGTCCTAATGTCCTAAGGGTTTTGAACTTAAAAAACCGTTTTTCCCAAAGGGAGTAGTGCAATTACTCGAAACGTCGAGAAAATGTGCAAAGTTTTGGATTCGGCCTACCTGCCATCTTCCAACGGAAAAGCGGTCCCATCCTGAATAAAAATTTTAAAATATAATAATATATTATATATATATATTATTTTTATATATATATATATATATATATATATATATATATATATATATATATGCATATCTCGCTAATCTCACGAAGCTTTTTGCTGCTTTGTCCTAGTCGACACCTGAACACGACTATAAACTTCAATCACCTCTACCAGCTGATAAGACACCACGTGATGGACCACGTGATGTGCTCGAAACCTCCTATCGGTGAATAAGGGAGACGGTCGGTCGGTCAGTGACGTCACTGTTGTTGTCATTGATGATTAGGTTGTTGTAGATATGAAATACATGGGTAATAATACTGAGGCTCAACGCTATACTTGTATCCATGGAAGAAAAAGCTGGTCTATTTGATGAATAATTTTGAAAATGAAATTTAATGAATATTTAGAAAAGATTGAAAGGAATGGGAAAAAATTCGTGAATTGATGATAACTAGGTAAACGCCATATATGCGTTGTTAGACGAGCGGATAGTAATAGTATGGGTAAAAATGGGTGAAAACTGCTTCGAGTGGTACCGATTTGGGAAAATTTTATTTTTTTTTCTTAAAAATAGCTGCCCCGTAAAGCTGAAATTTTTCCCCAAAAAGTGTATCAAAATGAAATTTCAATTTTCAAAAAAATTTCATTATTTGAGAAAATAAAAATATTCTCTTTTGTTTTCCGCTGTGTTAGAATAACGGGTATTTGTTAAAATTTCTAAAATTCATACAAAAAACAGTCACCACCCGATAATGCCCCGAAACTATACAGATCTGAGTTGGATGAGGAATCATATTTAAAAAGTGGAAATTTATGGTGTAGCCGTTTTAACCCGTGGAAAAATGACAAAAAAAAACTAACAACGAACAAACCCAAATTTTTTTTATATGGTCAAATGAACCCTCCCCCCAAAGTCGTCTAAAAATATTGACGGTCCCACACCCGACCGTACATCTTAAAAACTAGGGAAAACGGTCGACGTTTTCCCACCAAACACCCGTTCAAAATAGGAACCTATTAATCATATGAAAGGGTTTTTTTTTTCTATTAAAATATTTTAAAAACATCCAATGAATTTTTTTGTTTTAAAAAGGAAAATTTTCCCCCTTCGCAAACGGGGATTAAAACGCATTTTATGAAGGGACATGCACATTAAGGGACTGATAAAAGCCCTTTTGTATTTGTTAGAACCCGGAAAATAGGGTTTAGTTCGGTTAGGGTTTGTTTTGTTTTAGTTTTGTTTGAATAGGTTAAACGGGGTTAACAATCGAAATCCGGGGTACAATGGGCCCTGAAATCTCATTTAACCCCCCTAAATCCCTTAAAATCCCCTTGAAACCCCTAAAACCCCATTGAAATCCCATTGAAATCCCACTGAAATCCCATTTAAATCCCATTGAAATCCCACAAAACCCTTTAAACCCCTTGAAATCCCACTAAAAACCCCTTAAAAATCCCATTGAAATCCCACTAAAATCCCATTGAAATCCCATTGAAATCCCACTAAAATCCCATTGAAATCCCCTTGAAATCCCACTAAAATCCCATTGAAATCCCTTTGAAATCCGTATAAAATCTCTTGAAATCTCTGAAATCCCCTTGAAATCCCACTAAAATCCCATTTAAATCCCCTCGAAATCCCACTAAAATCCCATTGAAATCCCTTTGAAATCCGTATGAAATCTCTTGAAATTTCTTCAAATCTCTGATATCACCTGAAATCAGGTGTTCACCAAATTTGCGAGTTGTAAACCCCTCGAGGTTAATTTGGTTTGGTTATTTTAATTCGGTTAATTTTGATAGGATAGTTAGAAGAGGCCACTGAGGTTTCTCCAGCTAAACCTAAACTCAAACTTACTCCAATAACCCAATCTAACTGATTCAGTGTACCATTGAATTATCCAGATTGGGTTGTTTAGATAAAGTTGGGTTCAAGTCTAGGGGAGCAAACCTTGGTGGCTTCTTCTCGTAGCATCTCCCCAGTATCCACTTAAAGATGGAGGTGAACAATGTTGGACCTCAGTTAGGATGGTTGACCATGACGGGAATCGAACCCCGGTCTCCTGAATGACAGTTCAGTTCTCTCGCGTCTATAGACTACCAGTCTCAATAGAGAAATCAACTGCATAAGAATGTACTACACAGAAATATACTCCACAGATATATACTACATAATAATATACTACACAGGAATATCCTTCTTAGAAATATACTATATATAAATATACTACATAAGAATATACTACATAGACATATACTATATGGAAATATACTATACATAGAAAAATATCACATAAGAATATACTACATAGAAATATACTATGTAGAAATATACTACATAGAAAAATATTACATAGGAATATACTACATAGAAATATACCATGTAGAAATATAGGCCTACTACATAGAAATATTATATACATAAAAATATACTACATAAAAATATACTTCATACAAATACAGTACACATAATTGTACTGTATCTATACCCCCTTCCCTCGCAGCTATACCCAGCTGGTTACGTTGTTCTTTATAAACATCCTCAATTACTATTCCCCCTCCTCCACCCTCCTGTCTCCCCCCCTCCCTCCCTCCCCTCCCCCGGCATTCCTGATGGTTATCTCTGCGTGGCATTAACCAGGGTTAACTGACATTGATTACAATATAGGTCATACAGATAGATGGGCGGCGGCCCACTTCATCCGACATGCATGGGCAGGTCGGGACCCTCTTGCCTGAAAGCTGTCGATCGGTAGTAGGCCTATTATGAATTACTAGGAAAACGCCATATATGCGTTGTTAGACGAGCGGATAGTGATAGTATGGGTGAAAATGGGTGAAAACTGCTTCGAGTGGTACCAATTTGGTACATTTTATGTTTGTTATTTCGAAATGGCTGATCCGATCAAGTTGAAAGTTTCCAGAAATGTGTATCAAAATGTAATTGAACTTCACGCCAAATTTCATTTTTTTTTTAAATAAACATATTTTCTTTTTTTTCCGCTGTGTTATTCTAATGAGTATTTTTTAAATTTCTAAAATTCATGGAAAAAAAAGGTTACCACCCGATAATGCCACAAAACTATACAGATCCAAGTTAGATGAGGAACCATATTTTCAATAAGTTTGAAGTTGATAGCTGTGGCCGTTTGCCCTGTGGAGAACCGATGGAAAAACATAAAACGAACACCAAATTTTTCTCAGTATGTCAAATTGAATCCTCGCTAAAGCTCGTCTAATAACTATCTTCTCGCCGGAAGAGAATAGAAGAGCAAACTACAAAGATCTCTAACAGTTACTCCAGAATACTGAGACAGACTATATATACATGAAGTCACCAAGTAGCTAATCGTGTGCTATAATAATAATAATAATAATAATAATTTCTTTATTTCCAAAAACTTTTACAGTTATAATACCCTTCAGGATAAATCCTATTAAGGGTGTTTGGAAAGTGATATGAATATATACATTGGGAACATTATACACATTATATACATTTTTGAATATTTACAATGAAAAAAGATGACAAATTAACATTTTTGAGAACATAAAACATACAATTCAAATATACAACATACAACATACAAAGGAATTTCACTATTGATATATAAGCTAAAGAAGGTTTACATTGTTGATAAAAATCAAAATCAAAATCATATTTTGTCATTTAAATATTCTTCAACCGAATAATAAGCTTTATTTTCAAGAAGAGTTCTAAGTTTATATTTGAAAACTTCAATTTTATTCATACATTTTATATTTTCGGGTAATTTATTATATAATTTTGAATTGATGTACTTTGAATTAATTTGTGTTAATTTTGACCTTTGTTTAATGATGTGTAAATTCTCTTTTTACACTCCGAAAGAAACTTCAGTTGCTATGACAACAAAACGATATCACATGACCAATATCATCTTTCTCACTCCATCATCTCAACCAATATGTTGTGTTCTTTTCTCGTTATTAATAACCGTTTAGCGAGTCAAGTGGCCGAAGTGGCACGACCAATTACAGCCCTCATAATTGTTTGTGTCCACGTGCTGCTAGTGTGTGACGTCATTAGGCATGCTGGGTCGTGTTGACCAATCAGGAGCGGCCAATGGTGGACATGCTAATAGCATGCTGTCAGAGCGGTTGACGACAGGGGAAAACGAGATGGGGGGTTGATGTATAGAAAGGCAATTTGAGCATTTTATTTTATTGATTTGCTGATTAATTCATTGATTGATATATTGATGTAATATATATATATATATATATATATATATATATATATATATATATATATATTAATATATATATATATTGGGTTTAATGACGCACTGTTATAGCAAAGATCTTGTGGCGTCGGATGGATGATTAATGAGATGATGGGATGATGAGATGAAGGTTCTTGGGTGATGAGAAGGAAGCGGTCATGACCGACTTATTGTAGGAACCATCCCGGCATTAGCCTGGACTACAGAGGGAAACCATGAAAAACCCCTGTAAAGATGGTCGGCGGCGGGGATCGAACTGGGTTCGTAATTCCCCTCGCCTCCCGGATCACATGAAGCGAGCGCGTTAACCACTGCGCTACATGTGCCGGTCATTGACATATTTATATACCTACATATTCAAATTTGAACAAATTCATACAAATTTGTAATAATGTGTATTATTTTTGTTTTCACATTCAGGTTCAAATTTGAATTATTTTGAAGATATTTCGTTCTATTAATTTTCTTGCCCAGCCTAATATCATGGGTTTTTTCGTAACTTTGAGATGCTATTTCTCATAAATGGTTGAACCGATTTAACCCAAAAACGGTACACATCCAAGTTGAATAAGTCTGCGTGTATATAAAAATTTTCATTTTGATCGGTCAAACCGTGCGACCTGTGCAGTGCTTACAAACCAGAACAAAAACACACAGATAATGCTCCATAAGAGTGGGATGGAGTCTTCGCTATCGCTCATCCTATGATTATTATCATTACTATCATTATTTTTATTATTATTTGACTCACATTATTGATTTCATCATTTTTTTTTAAATCTTGTATGTGTGTAGATCCCACCCCCAACAGCTGAGCTATATTTGGTGCGATAAATTTTGATTAAACAAATATGAAAATAATTCATTAAAAAAGTTGAGACTTTTTCAAATCAACTGTAATTTGTTGACTCAGAGTTAAATTTATGATATTTGAATTCTTGTCCAAATAACCAAGTTCATTACATTAAACATGCACGCACGAGTCTGAATTATGTGTTAGTTTAAAAATCTGGTTGAATATTTATTTCAATATCTAATTTTAGATTCTGATCATTTCAATGTTTGGATCTAGTTGTTTTTAGAAACGAATTCAGTAATTTTGAATCAAATAATTTTTAGGTCGAAACTCCCGATCGTTCAATATGGGAGACGGTAGATCGGTAAAATCAACATTACTATATAATAATATCCACGAGATATGAAGGTTCCGATCGACCGTCCCCCCTATCCCACAACATTAGCGCACATCTGTTTCGAGCATTCATCTTTTTTGTTCCAAGTTTACGTGTTTATTGAATGTATTATTGACAGTTCGAAACACCAAAGCGCTTATTGTTAAGAATAGGAGAGACGGTCGATCGAATAAACATATTCTCGACACAAGATGTGTTTCAAATTTGTTTATTTGATCACAGTTATTAACATGTGTCGTGTATAGAAATGACATCAATGATAATTGGTATGATAAATGATAAAACTAATACAAGTGGTTTATTCATATCATATTCTCTAGAATTGTTATTTGCTTTTTATTTTAGAATATGCGATGAATAACATTTACAGTAACAGATGTTGATGAATTTTCTCTTTGACTACTGAGAAAGACAAAGAATTCGAAAAATTGAAATAGGTGAAAAAAAAAACAGATCGGAAAGATGAGGTGAAACCATAGTTTTCGTAAAAAGTAGGGAAGGATGAAAGTTTGGGGTCGTTTGAAGGGGGCACCACAAGGGCGATCTTACCACCCAAAAAATTCAAATACAAAAGAAAAAAAAATCGAGACGAATTACCTAATAGGCCCGCATGTATCAAGAATATTATAAAATTGGTTGCTTTGAAGAGAAAAACAATCTGCAAAAATTCATCATTTTAACCATACACAAGTTTGATTAAAATGATAACACAATTAATGGCTATTCATATATATATATATATATATATATATAATATATATATATATATATATATATATATATATATATATATATATATATATATATATATATATATATATATGTATATATATGTATATATATGTATATGTATATATATATATATATATATATATATATATATATATATATATATATATATATATATATATATATATATATATATATATATATATATATATATATATATAAATATACATATGTATATATATGAATTCATATATTCATATGAATTCAATATAAGTGTAAAACCTCATATATATATATGTATATATATATATATATATATATATATATATATACTTATATTATCATAGCGATTTCCGTTTAAACAAGTTATATATTTTCCCTTCACACAAATATGATACATTTCTCATGCATTTTTCTTATAACGAAACCAGCATCTCGAAAACAGTTCAGCTCCCCTTACTTTAAGACTGAAAATCCTCAAGTTTCTCATCTAACAATCGAAGAACTGAAAGAAATTCAACATTTCCTTCGTTTACAGAAGCCAAAATCCAGCCACACTTGAATATCCCCACTAAAAGGTCTATCAGTAAACCTGTCACATAAAAAACCTTGGTTTTATCGCATTATTTGGCACATCGCGATAAAAACTAGAAACACTATTCGCACTGACAATTGAGGTCAACGAACCCACGATAAGGCTAATTAACACGAATAATTGTTACGAGTAATTTATGATTTGCACAAATGCCAGAAACAATTGAAACTTGATTTCCCTCGCAAAGAAAATTATTTTTATGTATTTTGAGTTTAATTGAAGAGAATATAAACTGTGCCAATTTGGGTTGGTGGATTGTTTGAGATTTTGAAGGTAGTTGGGCGTGGGTTCGAGTCCCGCTGTTGACATCGTTTATTTGAACCTACTTCAATTAAGAGTCCATGGGAGTCGATTTAGCGGAATATCAGTTTTTTGTGATACATTTTGAACGGTATGAGATATCAAAATTCTGAAAACGAGGAAACACAGATATTTTTATAATACCTTCAAGATGGTATACAAGTAATAACTATTTACCTCGCCCAACTGCCAATTTTATAAGGTTGAAAAATGTGTTTTTTAGTTGTATACGCCTGACAATTAAGCGATCTGAGATAAATAGTCATTACTTATACCATCTTGAAGGTATTGAAAAATGTGTGTTTACTCACCATTAGAATTTCGATATCTCATACCGTTCAAAAGCTATCACCAAAAAACTGATATTGCACTAAATCGACTTCCAAGGGCCCAAAATGAAGTTTTTTTTTTTGAGTAATGTAGAATTTAGTCTTCGGATATCTCAAACAATGAGAAAAATGTCACAAACTAGTTTCTATTTCTGTATTTTAAGAATGGATTCATCCTACAATTACATCTACTAGACATCTACTGATGAGTTTAACCCAAATAAATAATTAAAACAATAAATACACCAATTGCACAAATGCCAGAAGCGGCAATGAAGTACATCTCACAGAATGAGCTTTTACATTGCGTGTTCATCCTGATATGAAGGTTCCGAGCGACCGTCTCCAATATCCCACATCACTATCGAACGGGTGTTTCGCACCTTCATTTTCCCTATTTGACTGGTATCCTCAAAAATGAAGGTTCCGAGCGACCGTCTCCCGTATCCCACACCACTAAACGCACGGGTGTCCCAACCGTCAATACAAGTGTATGAAACCCACTGATAATTAGTGACTCTGGTAAGAATAATAGAAGCGTTTATGCGAGATCGGTGCAGTTTACAGTTGGCAGTTACAGGTGACAGTTAGCAGGTGACAGTTAGCAGGTGATTAGAGTCGCTTGTTGTAATAGGTGAGTCGATAGGGTGTTAGCTCGGTTAGGATATGGTGGACCACGGTGGGAATCGAACCCCTGATTCCTGAGTGACGGTTCAGTGCACTAGCCACTGGTCTACCCGTCTCAGTAGTTGATAATCATCGACATTTCTACAACTAGCGGTTTTCCTAATATAATGGTTTTCACAACATATACATTGTTGGATGAGCGACATAGGCATATGTATATGAAATGTAATGGAAAGATATGTATATATACTTCATCCGATTACGGTGAGATTAAGGGGGTGCGTGCTTGGTGCGTACATAAATCGAGAAATGTATCTTTACAATTTTTTCCATTTTCAAAAACCAGTGTAATTGAATGAAAAGTTCACATCTCCAAGATAATTTTATGCTCTTTAATTAATATGACATTTCATTTTTGTGAATTCAACCAGTTTTGAGATAATACGTCAATGAATTTAATCGGATTATCTTCATTCATAGACATATCATCTTAAAACTGATTGAATTTACTGGAAAAGAATGTCATATTAATTAAAGAGCATGATATTATCTTGGAGATCTGAGCTTTTTATTCAATTACACTAGTTTTTGAACATAGAAAAAAAATAGTGAAAGTGAAAGTCTGTATTTTTATAAGCAACTTGTACGTACCACCTCAAGTCTTCCCTTCGCTCATCCAAATATCATTTCCACGCTAGACGACCTTCTTACGTGAATGCAAGTATATTTCTAATTAGTTAACACCTGGGCCCGGTCGGTAACAAAGACAACTTCACGACCGACCGACTGCCAAACGAGGATTTAAATTTAGATCGCCACACCGTGTCAGCGACCCTCTGTTAGTCGTTTGTTTTCCTAGTGTTGTCATCGAATTGTTATAAAATGTGTCCAGGTTTTCTGGCGAAGAAACAATATTTTGTTTTGTGAAACTTCAACAATTGTTTTGTTTGGGAAAAGAAACAATTTTTTCTGGATTGAGGTTATGTTTGTTTTTTGTGTGTCGATTAGGAACTGGTTTTAAAAAGCTCAACTATAAATAGTTATTCAGAGATTAATTTATGTCGACGAAATCTAATTGGCAGTGACCATTTTTTTTTGGCTTCAACTGTCACATAACTTTCTTAAGTATTCGACACTAAAACTAAGAACCGAAAGTGCTTTTAAATGCAATATAGCCAACAAGAAGTAACACAAAACCAAGTCAACAAAATAATATTTCAATCAACGTCATTGTTGAAAATGTGCGCGCGCATTATTTTGCGACTTTTCACTAGTACCACTTTTCAACACTAACAGCGTATCTGTAACTTCTTCTGTCGATTTGACATCTTATGAATGCATCCTAATTAGGAATTATGGTTCTTAGATACGATTCAATATCTAGATATTCACGATAGAATTTATTTCTATCTTCGAATTTCGAATTTATTCTTATTCATTTCTTTCAGACGGCATTCGTCTTTGGTGGAAACAAGTATATTCCTACTCATATCGCTTTCACAAGAATCTACATTTTATTTTCATGACGTCACTAACATTCAGCACGTCATCCTTCACAAGAAAAAAACAAACATATTTTCTTAAAATTCTTTATAAATCTGAGAAGAATAAAAAACTAGCATTGTTTTTCTTTTGTTCTCGTAATAACTTTGCATATTTTGTTCTTATTCATGCAAACAATGCTATTCCAAACATAGAAGGCTGTGATTTTATCTTTATTGTAAACAATTATCGCAACAATGGGTTAAAATCAGGGGTCTCCAAATTAAGGCCCTCGGGCATCACCAATCCGACCCTCCATAGTTTATTTTGATTACATTGTAAAATTTACATTGTAAGTAAATTATTATACGAGCTTTAGCGAGTATTCAATTTGACATACTGAAAAAAATTGGAGTTCGTTTCTATGTTTTTTTTTTTTTGTTCTGTTCTCTACAGGTCAAACGGCTACAGCTATCAACTTCAAACTTTTTTAATATGGTTCCTCATCTAACTTAGATCTGTATAGTTTTGTGGCATTATCGGGTGGTAACTTTTATTTTTATGAATTTTAGAAATGTCAAAAATACCCATTAGAATAACACAGCGGCAGAAAAAAAGAAAATTAAATTTTGCATGAAGTTGAATTACATTTTGATACACATTTCTGGGAATTTTCAGCTTGATCGGGTCAGTCATTTTGAATAAAAAACATAAAATGTGCTAAATTGGTACCATTCGAAGCAGTTTTTACCCATTTCTACCCATACTATTACTATCCGCTCGTCTAACAACGCATATATGGCGTTTTCCTAGTTATGAATAATGATATTTATGTAGCTCCCCACAAGATGGCGTTGTAATACTATTGGCCCTTGGGACTTAGTGAAGCAATCAGTGTGCCCCCTAGGCTGAAAAGATTGGAGACCCCTGATCCAAATAAAAAGATTTGAAAGAATATCGAATGTGTTGGTATTGAATGCTATACATGGTTAGGGTTTCCTCCACAAAAGAGATGGCGGAATTCTCTGATAAAACGAACTGGCTTTTGTTATGAATGGAGAATTGTAAACCCGTACAAGTAGTAACAATTAAGGATAACAATTCATTGAATATACCTCACAGTTAATAATATACGATAAAGATAGAGTTTTTTAGTTAATAATTCCTTTGGAGAAAATTGATTTATAAGCGTGAAAATATGTCAGCAATTTTTTTGAAATATTACTATTACTGAGAAAACGCTATATATGCATTGTTAGGCGAACGGATAGTGATAGTATAGGTGAAAACTGCTTCGAGTGGTACAAATTTAGCATATTTTATGTTTTTTCTTCAAAATAGATGACCCGTTCAGGTTGAAAATTCCCAGAAATGTGTATCAAAATGTAATTCAACTTCACGCAAAATTTCATTTTTTTGAGAAAATGAAAATATTTTATTTTATTTACCGCTGTGTTATTCTAATGGGTATTTTTGAAATTTCTAAAATTCATAAAATAAAGGTTACCACCCGATAATGCCAAAAGACTGTACAGATCTGAGTTAGATGAGGAACCACATTGGAAAAAAGTTTGGAGTTGAAAGCCGCGTAGCCATTTGACCTGTGGAGAACCGACAAAAAAACATAAAAAACATGAAAAAAATATAAATAAATAAATAAAAAATAAAATAAAAACGAACACTAATATTTTCAGCATGTCAAATTGAACCCTCGCTAAAGCTCGTCCAATCAGGCCTACCAGTAGGAAAACGTAACATATTCGTTATTGGATGAGCGATACAGACATATTTATCATACTGAATGTAATGGAAATCTATTTATTCAGCTATACCGGTATATGAAACAATTGCTGCCTTCCTGTTGATGATTTTATTTCCTCAATTTTCTAGAAAACCAGAAAACACTATCTCAATTCGAGAAATTAAAATTATTTGTCGTCCAGGACCACATTTTCTGAGTCGTGACGTAGACATTACTCGATCCTGTGTACTCGATCGACGTACCACGGTCGTAATATCTGCCAAATCTCAGGTGGATTTGCGTGAGAAAATAGAAAATGTGATCCAGAAATTGACTAGATATTTCAAAAATATTGATCTTATTGTTATTATTAAAAAGACGAACGTTATGCATTTTTCCGCAAAAATCTAAAATTCTATCCAGGATCGGTAATGACTATACGTCAGGACTCTCCGGGAAGACCAAAACATTATTTATAATTCCTGAAATTATGATGATGATTTCTAGTTTTCTTTTGGGAAATAAGGATATTTGGGAAATCATGAATATCGTCATGATTCGTTGAAATCTATTTTCAAGGCTATGATGTCTTTTAAATTGCGTTTTCCAGGATCCAATAACAAAAAATGTATTCACAAATCTAATCTATTTTCTCTTATTTTCCAGGAAAACGAATACCAAAATGGCCGAACAAACCCCAAAAAACCAACCATCCCCAACTCCAATCCAACCCCTCCTCCCAACCAACCATCTAAAAACCCTAACCCTAAACCCCCCCGAATCCAAACCCCCCACGAAACTCGACACCAACCATCACCACCTCTCCGCCCATTCTAATGGCACTTCCCCTCCTACCCCTACTTCTCCCCCCCTACCAACCACCCCTAAACCTCACTCGTGCGGCTCGATCTTTGCTCAGTGTGCGAATAGCGACCATGGACGCGGCACCGTGCAGACCTATTCGCAGTCGACCCCACCGGGGAATCCCGTGTCTTTGAATCAGATACTCAACAGTGTTGCCAGCGAGAGCGACGACGAGGTGCTGTTTCGAGATATCGGCAGGGAGGATTGTGGTGAGAAGGTTGGTTGTGATGGGGACCGGGGGAGTGGTGGGGTCCAGGAGGAGATACTGTTGAAGGAGTACCATAATCAACAGTTGAGGTGAGTGTTTTAGGGATTTTTTGAGATTTTTTTGGATTAGTTTTGTCGGTTTATGAGGATTGACAAACGTTACTAAAACCATCTGAAATAAATAAGGACCAATTGTACTGAAAACCAGTTGCACTAAAATCCAACTGACCTAAAAAACCAACTGAGCTAAACTTCTATTTCTCAAGCAATTTGTACAGAAGTAAAATTGAAGGCTTTAGCTCCTCCCCTTTACAAATTGTTACCACCCATTGAATGTTCTATAGGCTCTAGTGATGGTTAGGGTTAGGTGGGTAAGGTTTGTCTCCAATGAAATTTCTGAATGGAAGGAGCCAAACCTCTCATTTTTACTTCTGTATACAGATTGCTCAAGAAGAAGAAATTGAGGTCATTTAGTGTTTAGGTCAATTGGTTTTAGGACAGTTGGTAATTAGTACATATGGTTTTTAGGACAATTGGTTTTCAGGACAATTGGTACCTTCTCTTCTTTCATTATTGTTGTGTTGGCCGGTTGGAATAAATAATTGGTGAATTACGTGATGATTCATATACTTTTTTTAAATCCTGGATATATATTTACGGATATGTATTCCAGGTATTAAAACTCTGACCTGGTATTCTACTCCAGGTATTCAGAAACCTATCCTCATATTCTATTGCAGGTATCTAGAACCCTATCCTGGAATTTCACTCCAGGTATTCAGAACCCTATCCGGGTATTCTATTACAGGTATTCAGAACCCTATCTTGGAATTTTACTCCAGGTATTCAG
Source organism: Brachyptera putata (assembly GCA_907164805.1). Taxonomy (NCBI): domain Eukaryota; kingdom Metazoa; phylum Arthropoda; class Insecta; order Plecoptera; family Taeniopterygidae; genus Brachyptera; species Brachyptera putata. The sequence continues at coordinate 2,374,859 of OU015473.1, forward strand.
GACAATATCCTGGTTTTCTGTTCCAGGTATTTAGAACACTATCGTGATATTCCATTCCAGGTATTTAGAACACTATCCTGGTATTCTATTCCAGGTACTTAGAGTCGATGGGCAACGGCGCTTCCAGCAACAAAGTGGGTAGCAACCGTGTCTCCGACTCCGCCCCTCGCAACGCGACCAATCAGGAGAAGCGACCAACCCCAGCAGCCAATCAGCAAGCAGATACGCACGTGGTGCATGAAGACTACGAGTACCTGAAAGGAGTGGTGCCTCAGCTGAATAAGGAGAATAAGGAGTGGCAGGAGAAGACAGGGTGTCTGGAGACCCAGGTCCTGGAGTTGAGGAGGCTGTTGAAGATGAAGGAGCAGGAGGTGTTGAAACTGCAGAGGGAGGTGCATAAGTTGAAGGTCAGTTGAAATTACTATCTACAAACATTATAGGAATATATTACTAGGCAAACGCTATACGTGTGTCCCTCGCGTTGAAGGATGAGCTGAAAATGAACACCAGTGCTGCATCTACTGTAACCAACTGTGGAGTCACCTGACTTGAACAACCTAACCATGACAGCTCAACCCAGGCAGTTAGGTTAGGCCACATAGATCAGGTCACTCGAGGTCATGTCAGGTCCAAGTCATACAAGATGGTCAGTTATAATGATGTCCAAGTTTTCAGTCGATTTTTGTCTTGGACAAACAATGCCAGTCACGGAATAATTTATCAGACCGACAGACAAAAAGGCAGACAGTCAGAAAAACAAACAGACTGATGAAAAAACCATCTTCTCAGAATTGTGTCTCAAGGGCGAATCAGAATTTTTATGACATCCGAAATATTTCCCGCCTGCCACGTTTTGTAGCCCGACTATTTATCGGCCTGCCACACGCAACACCAAACTGTTGGATATGCTAAACAACTCTCTCTCTCTCTCTCTCTCTCTCTCTCTCTCTCTCTCTCTCTTTCTCTGTCTCTCTCTCTCTCTCTCTCTCTCTCTCTCTCTCTCTCTCTCCATCTATCTCTCTCTCACACTCTCTCACACTCTTTATCGCTCTCTTTATCTCTCTCATTCTCTCTCTCTTTCTCTCTCCCTCTCTCTCTCTCTCTCTCTCTCTCTTTCTTTCTCCCTCTCTCCCTCTCTCCCTCTTTCTCTCTCTCTCCCTCTCTCTCTCTCTCTCTCTCACTCTCTTTCTCTCTCTCTCTCTCTCTCTCTCTCCATTTATCTCTCTCCCTCTCTCACACACACTCTTTATCCCTCTCTTTATCTCTCATTCTCTCTCTCGTTTTTACTCTCTCTTTCTCTCTCTCTCTCTCTATCTCTACCAAAACCAGCTCTGATTATTCAAAACATTCGTCACTTATAAGGAATTAATATTGGTAAGAATCTTTCTAATACCCATCTATTAAATTAATATTCATTGACTAGCTCGTGGTTTCAACATTAGTTATTGTTCCTCACTTGAGATTATAGATGTCAAGGTAGGATCGTTTGGATCAGGTTCTACAAGGACGACCTCATCAACATCTAGACAAAATGCTGGGGTGGTTTCTAAGACATAGACCACGACCACTTCCTTCCCACTATCATCTTTATTAGCTAAGAAACTTTCATTCCATCATCTCATTAATTCTTTCAATAGTTCTTGCATGTCATTATACAATGCGTCTTAAACACGATAACAATATAATATGTATACGATGATAAGACAGAATGGAAATAATATATATAATTATTTTGAAAACACTGGAAAACTTACGGGCCCAAAAGGCGCCAGCTATCTCTAATATTCATAACATCCAAGCCGCTATCTCTTAACATAGGTGGACGTGCCGTGTTTTAGCATGTTGGCAATAATTGATTGATTTACGTAATGAGAAAGTACAAACTATACTTGAAATGAACTTTTCTAGAACTAGATTGTCTTGACAACTGACTGTCCTATAAATCAACTGCACTCAAAGCTAACTGACCTGAAGTGAGGAAACTTTCCAGAAGTAAATATGAGAGATTTGGCTCATTTTCTCATAAAGCATGACTGATCAGGCGTATACCGGTAGAAAAAACACATTTTATAGACGTTAACGCGTGAAAATGATGAGATATGAGATGAATAGTTACTGTTACACTCATTGAGAATATTAAAAATATATTCATTCCCTTTTAACTCGTCATAAGCGTACAAAACATTTATTTTATTTATTTCAAATATTTAATCTTCAAACATATTATTATCATTTGTATTTTTGTTTCAATGACGTTTTTTTTTAACCGTCTTCTTTTATACCTAGATATAAGTTGATGATTTTATATAAGTAATTTTTGTAATTCAATTGAAATTTTGTATGGAGTATCAAGCTGGATCCTTGTGGTCAATCACGTTTGTGTGAACAGCTGACAATAAAATTGTTATTCTTTTTTTTTTATGCTGCTTAACGACCCCACCAACAGCTAGGTTATACGGGGGTACGAATGAGCGGGTGATAATGGAACGATGAGGTGATGATAGGTGAAAGGATGTTCACAAAAACCCATGCCTTATGCAGGACTCGAACCCACGCCCAACGGTGACTTCAGTTACTAGCGATAATTAACTTAGCCACCGGGGCGACTTTGTTATTCTCTCTATTATGACATTCTATTCCGTTCAAAATTTATCACCGAAAAAATTGATATTCCACTAAATCGACTTTTGGGTTTGCTTTCCAGCAACGGCCTCAACATTTTCCAACTGCTTTGGATTATTTGTTTGTCGTGACTAATAGTTGTTTGTCGGTTTGTTTATTGTTTGTTTTGAATTCGTTTGAAAGATTTACAAGATAAGGATTATTTTGATCGGTGGAAAGAATGTCAAAGATAACATGCAATGGGATCGTAGACCTTCACCCAAATAATCCCTCCAATAATTGGAGCAAAGATCTTGTTTTTTTCATCTTTCAAATCGTCCAATTGATCAAACAGTTCCCACAAATTATAAAAGTTATTGAACTTCTGATGAAATGAGACTATAGAAAAACTATATATATATATATATATATATATATATATATATATATATATATATATATATATATATATATATATATATATATATATATATATATATATGTATATATGTATATATATGTATATATATATAAATATATACATATATATATATATATATGTGTGTGTATTGAGACAAAAGTGAAGTCAATTGGAAATATTATTTTTTCACTGAAGAGCGTATACTGGAATACAGTCGTCTTGGTCGTGTAACGTGGGCTTTGGGGTACTTTTCAATGGAATGTGTTTAGGGTTCAGGTAAGGTTGGACTCCAAACCCATGTTACCCAACTGAGTCAACTTTATTCCGATATACGCTATTCATGCACCCATATTATTAAAATATCCAAAACTAACGACAAAGCTTGCCACAAAATCACTGTCCCCAATTAAGTCCAAAGATGAAAAGTTAGGATCGTTCGGACAGGGCACCACAAAAGCGATATTACCACCCAAAATTAATCTTATCTTGATTTAACAACTTCCTCTTTTCCCTTTCCATAATTAACCCTGTTGCTTCTTAACATCATAAGCCATAACAGTACAAATATAACTCAATACTTCCTGCCTGCTCGACACCCTCGATCGATTAAGCTAATACATAGTAGAGACACCCGATCGGAAATATCAAACAATGTATAATTGTATTCAGGGAGAGATGAAGACTCGAACCACCCGAGTGTTAGTGGTGTGGGATAGGGGGGACGGTCGCTCGGAACCTTCATCTCTCGTGGATACAAGTTACACACGAGAGATGAAGGCTTGAACCACCCGTGCGCTAGTGGTGTGGGATAGGGGGGACGGTCGCTCGGAACCTTCATCTCTCGTGGATATAAGTATATACAAGAATGTGTGAGATACGATGTCATAACCTTTGCGTGTTAATAGTTTAAACACGTGCCCCCCTCCTCCTCCCCCCTCCCCCCCCCCCCCTTTTGACCCCCCCCCCTTGACCTACACCCCCGAATACCGTCATTCATGTCACTGGTTGCTGGTTACGATCGAGTGTCCCCCCTACGTGTTAGTATTAATAGTCGGGGGTGTTGGTCTGTCAACAGGACATGTGCAATAACTGCGTTTGAGATTAACAGATTAATTGGGATCAATTAAAAGGTTTTTGTAGGTCGTAAAATAATACTGATTTTCGTTGATATAAAAATCATGAATTGTTTTAAGGCGTCATCAGTCTTCGTAGGGCACAGAGTTCCCGGCAGGGTGATTTCAGATTTGAATAATTTGAAGATACAGAATTATCAAATACACTAGAAAGACGCCATATATGCGTTGTTAGACGAGCGGATAGTAATAGTATGGGTAGAAATGGGTGAAAACTGCTTCGAGTGGTACCAATTTAGCACATTTTATGTTTTTTCTTCAAAATGGCTCACCCGATCAAGCTGAAAATTTCCATAAATGTGTATCAAAGTGTAATTCAACTTCACGCGAAATTTCATTTTTTTGGAAAGTGAAAATATCTTCTTTTTTTTTCGCTCAAAATTACCCACTAGCGGGTAATTTTGAAATTTCTAAAATTCATAAAAATAAAAGTTACGTACCACCCGATAATGCCACAAAACCATACAGTACTAAGTTAGATGAGGAACCATATTGAAAAAAGTTTGAAGTTGATAGCTGTAGTTGTTTGACCTGTGGAGAACCGACAAAAAAGCTTGGGATAAAAAAGAACAATATTTTTTTTCAGTATGTCAAATTGAATCCTCGCCAAAGCTCGTCTAATAATTCGATGCAGACAATATTCGTATAAAATGCTAATGAGTGAAATATCACAAGAACAAATTGTTGGAAGAATCGGTCGTATGCAATCAATAACACTCGATATCTTTACCATCGGTTTTTACCTCAATTACCAACATGATTTCAATAGTTCTACATACCATCTTGAAGGTATTGAAAATATCTATGTTTCCTATCTTTCAGAATTTCGATATCTCATACCGTTCAAAAGTTATCACCAAATCAAAAAACTTACATTGCACTAAAATTACTCCCATTGAATTCTCAATTTATTTATTTCCGTGGTTAATAATCACGACAAATCTTTCTGAAAGTTATGATTGTAAATATGGGCAATTTTTCTTTCTTATTCTGACCTATTTGATAAAAATACGGAAACATACGTTTGTAACTCATTGAACACATATTGTGTAGGAGGTTCCGATCGACCGTCTCTCCTATCCATAGCACTAACGATCAGGGGGTTCGAACAGTCTTTACTTGTCGCAGGATAAACATCTGATTCCTCGTTTTTGGTATGTTTTTTCTCTCTCAGAATGGACTCCCTAATTAATGCAGACACGCTTTTATACATGCTTAGCGTGTGTGTGTGTGTGTGTGACAGAGAGAGAGAGAGAGAGAAAGAACACGAGGGATAGTAAAAGAGGGAGAAAGAAGTGTGGAGAGAGAGAGAGAGAGAGAGAGAGAGAGAGAGAGAGAGAGAGAGAGAGAGAGAGGAAGGGAGAGAGGAAGGGAGAGAGGGGGTGGAAATAGAGAGAGAAAGAGAAAGAGAGAGAGAGGGTGGAGAGTGAGAGAGAGGAGCGGAGAGAAAGAGAAAGAGAGAAAGAGTGGGATAAAGAGAGAGAGGAGAGAAAGAACACTAGGGATAGAAAAAGAGAGAGAAAGAGGTGTGGAGAGAGGGAGAGACAGAGAGAGAGAAGTAGAGAGAGAGAGAGAGAGAAAGAGAGAGAGAGAGAGAGAGGGAGAGAGAGAGAGAGAGAGAGAGAGAGAGAGAGAGAGAGAGAGAAAGAAATAACAACATATTTAGTTAGTCCAAGGAACATTGTTGGCAAGTCAATGATAAGAAGTAAAAAGCACGTAACTCTGAACTTGGCATTAAGTTATGATGTTTTTGTAACAATCTATCATCTAGAAGTTGCCCATGCAATGTTTTCACGTTGATAAGTTAATTGACGCGATCTCAAAACACGGCTACAAGTCTTAACGTCTCGGTCGTAAACAAGACTGGTCAAGACCCCGACTTGAGGCTCTGCTTCGGAAACCAAAGTCAAGGGTTCGAGTCCCGTATAACACATGAGCTTTCGTTGGCAGCATGCATTCATAATCCACTCATTCGTTCTCCCCTCCCCCAATAACCCAGCTTTTGGTGGGATCGTTCATCAGGTAGTTAGCTGTAAGGCTAACTGACTCATGGTCTCTGGAAAATTTGAAAAAAAATCTGAAATTGGGTCGATAATTTGTAGTTTTCTCTGAAATTATTAGATTGAATATCTTCCATCATTCATTGAAATGTAGTTCCAAAGTTGAGAATTGATATATATATATATATATATATATATATATATATATATATATATATATATATATATATATATATATATATATATATATATATATATATATATATATATATATATATATATATAGACATTAAACTTCTTGGATACGATCTAATATTGAAATGTGGGGGATGTCTTAGCCATGTCCTAAAAGATACAACTCGACCGGGACTCGGACCCGGGACCTTCAGATTGCCGGTCTGCTGTTTTCCTACTGACCGATATACCGATATATATATATATATATATATATATATATATATATATATATAGAGAGAGAGAGAGAGGAGAGAGAGAGAGAAAGAGAGAGATACATATATATATATATATATATAGAGAGAGAGAGAGAGAGAGAGAGAGAGAGAGAGAGAGAGAGATACATATATATATATATATATATATATATATATATATATTATTGTCTATATATATTTTTATTAATATATATTAATATATCATATAGCATATATATTTTTGTTCATATATATATATATATATATATATATATATATATATATATATATATATATATATATATATATATATATATATATATATATCTATACATATATATATATAGAGAGAGAGAGAGAGAGAGAGAGAGAGAGAGATATATATATATATATATATATATATATATATATATATATATATATATATATATTATTGTCTATATATATTTTTATTAATATATATTAATATATCATATAGCATATATATTTTTGTTCATATATATATAAATATATATATGTATACACATATATTGTTGCGGTGGCGTGATGGTAGACCTCTTGTTCAACTCGGGCAGCCATCAATAAAACCTACTCATTATTTATTCGCTATCTTTTCAGCCAGACTTGTAATAAACACAGACCAGCCAGGTCGGTAACAACAGTCTTATCGTTACCGACAATCAGGTCACGTGGGGTCAACTTGGTCACACACAGTTGTGAAGCGGTGTTGAGATTCATGATGGTTATCAGAGTTGATATTGTTAGGGAAACGCCATATATGCGTTGTTAGACGAGCGGATAGTGATAGTATGGGTGAAAACTGCTTCGAGTGGTACCAATTTAGCACATTTTATGTTTTTTCTTCAAAATGGCTGACCCAATCAAGCTGAAAATTTCCAGAAATGTGTATCAAAATGTAATTCACCTTCATGCAAAATTTCATTTTTTTGGGAAAATAAAAATATTTGCTTTTTTTCCGCTGTGTTATTCTAATGGGTATTTTTGAAATTTCAAAAATTCATGAAAAAAGTTACCACCCGATAATGCCACAAAACTATACAGATCTAAGTTAGATGAGGAACCATATTGAATAAAAGTTTGAAGTTGATTGCTGTAGTCGTTTGACCTGTGGAGACATGACAAAAAAACATAAAAACGAACACCAATTTTTTTCAGTATGTCAAATTGAATCCTCGCTGAAGCTCGTCTAAAAATGTGATGAAATTCATTGACATATTATCTCAAAACTGATTGAATTCACAAAAATAGAATGTCATATTGATTGAAGAGCATACAATTATCTTGGAGATGTGAACTTCTCATTGACACTGGTTTTTGAAAATGGAAAAAAAAATAAAGATACATTTCTCGATTTGTGTAAGCACCGTGCCCCTTAAAGGATGTTGCAGGAGTTGCAGGACGATGCAGGACGTTGAGGGTGGGACGGCACAACCCCTCACTCTGTCGAATCAGAGCAGACCACACCCTTAAGTGTCAGCAGTAACCGCTGATAGCCTTATTATTAGCAGCGTTTCTCAGAAGCCGTGCTCATATTGATAACGTTTATTGTCAGTTATTGAGTACAAATATACTAGGCTGGAGAGAGATAGAGAGGGGGGAGGGAGAGAGAGGGGGGAGCGGGAGGGGGAGAGACAGAGAGAGAGAGAGAGGGGGGGGGGGGGGGGAGAGAGAGAGAGGGGGAGAGGGAGAGGGAGAGAGAGAGAGAGAGAGAGAGAGAGAGAGAGACAGAGAGAGAGAGACAGAGAGAGAAGAGAGACAGAGAGAGAGAGAGAGAGAGAGAGGGGGAGAGGGAGAGAGGCGGATAGACATAGAGAGTGTGTGTAATGGGAAAAAATGCTTCAAATATCGAATCTTTTCAATATATATTTCTACTTACCAAGGCGAGTGCCAAGTGTGGTTATTCATTTGTTCCAAAATAGTTCCATAGTTATTTCGAAAAATCTTCTGGATTGATAATAAATACTTGAACTATTACTCCTGAACAAGTGTTTTGGTGGAGGTACCGTGTATCACTCTGGCCCTTCCACCAAATTCCGGTCCATTGATATAGGAAATTAATTTCAGATGACACACACACATATATATATATATATATATATATATATATATATATATATATATATATATATATATATATATATATATATATATATATTTGTGATGTGACATGGAAATCTTAATGGACAATCATTGTTTCACGGAGGCTGAGAATAAAGTAGTAAAAAGGTTTTGAAAGCGGCACCTCTTGACTGTTTCAACACTTCGAGGCGGTCTTGTCAATAATTCAATCGGACAATAATAAAACTGCATCCATATTTCATCATTTATTCATGAAACGTGAATTCAAAATATAATCGAAAAAATAATTATTATATAATTGTATAATAGTTTGGTGTAATTGTTTTTAATAACAAATGAAAGTAACTCATCCAACACCTCATAAGCGTTACGACCTCTGACAGCAATTCGTGACAATTCTTAACAATTCGTGACAATTCGTGACACTTCGTGATACTTCGTAACAATTCGTGACACTTCGTGATACTTCGTAACAATTCGTGACAACGTCCAATACTTTCTCAGCTCTCTCCTTATTTACTACCCTCTTCCAGTAAACAGATACCACCTTAATAAAAATCAACTTATCCTTAACCACAATCCGAGTCGATAAACAAGAAGACTGTTTTATCGACTCTACTTACCATCTCGACTTCTGGTATGAGGTGGCTAATCTAGCTGATTTACTTGCTCTCGTGGGTGGAAGGCTCGGGACTGACGATGGTTAGTGTTGATGGATAGGCGGGACGGTCGATCGGGAACACCAATAGTTGTGGAATTGAGTATATTAATAGTCGTAGCGTTTCGCACGGCAAAGAACTTAGTGTCAGAGACGATCCTTATAGTGATTAGAAGGTGAATGGGTCTTTAGATAATGTCATATTATCTGCGTTTATTTAGTGGGACCAGTGCTGAAGCTATTTTAGTTATTTACTTATTTTTTGACGAGATTTAGCGAGGATTGAATTTGACATACTGAAAAAAATTGGTAGTCGTTTCTATGTTTTTTTTTTCTTTTTGTCGGTTCTCCACAGGTCAAACGGCTACAGCTGTCAACTTCAAACTTTTTTCCAATATGGTTCCTCATCTAACTTAGATCTGTATAGTTTCGTGGTATTATCACAAGTTTATTTTTGTTTTCATTTTCTCCCTCTATTATATTCCTAAACGGTTTAATTTTTTCATAGATCTCTAGTTCTATGTACCAACTTGTCTTTGAGAATATATGCGATTTTCATCATTTTTCAAGTCTTTTTCGAGACAACGAACAGTCTTTATTATTTTTCATATTTCCTTGATCGTCCCTGAACAACACCTACGGCGTTTTCCTATTGGATAGAAGAGATAGAGTTCGAAATCATTGATAACAACGATCGAGAATGTTTGACCGACCGTCCCGATATGTACTTTAACACGGGACGAGCAAGGGTTTCGAGAAGTCATTTCCGGTACATGGCGTGCGTTTTGATGACGTAAAGGTTATTTCTATCCAGTCACGTGACTAAAGCGTTGACCTTTAAGGGATGACCAAACCGGGTGGAAAATAACAACCCCTTGATTGTGAAACTTTCATAATTTTTGCTCATTCTACTCATTGTGTCACTACTAGGAAAACGCCATATATGCGTTGTTAGACGAGCGGGTGGTGATAGTATGGGTAAAAATGGGTTAAAAACTGCTTCGAGTGGTACCAATTTAGTATATTTTATGTTTTTTCTTCGAAATGGCTGACCCGATCGAGTTGAAAATTTTTAGAAATGTGTACCAAAATGTAATTCAACTTCACGCGGAATTTGATTTTTTGGGAAAATAAAAATATTTTTTTTTCCGCCATGTTATTCTAATAGGAATTTTTGAAATTTCTTGAATTCATAAAAAAAAAAGTTACCCCCCGATAATGCCACAAAACTATACAGATCTAAGTTAGATGAGGAACCATATTGAGAAATGTCTGAAGTTGATAGATGTAGCCGTTTGACCTGTGGCGAACCAACAAAAAATCAAAAATCCGTCATCAACAAATCACAACCATTCATATCTCTTTTACCCCTTCAAGTATGTAACCCGTCGTACAGCTATGTCGTGCGTGTTGCATGCACACTCAGTCATGACGTCATGTTCATGTCGTGCATGTTGCATGATTTACAGGGGCGTGACGTCACTGAACATCGAACGTGTTAGTATTAAAGGGTGAAAGATTGAGATTATAATTGCCATAAAGAGTTTGATATCGTAAATCTGGTTTTTATATGGACTTATGGCTTCATTTCCTGAAGATCAGAATGGAAAACAATATGGCGGTCTATATATTTTTTTTTTATATATATAATGTTGCTTATCGACCCCACCAACAGCTAGGTTATACGGGGGTACGAATGAGTGGGTGAAAGTGAAACGATGTAGTGATGATAGGTGAAAGGACGTTTACAAAAACCCATGCCTTATGCGAGACTCGAACCCACGCCCAACGGTGACTTCAGTTACTACCGCTAGCGATAATTGACTCACCCGTATTATACACTTCATTGTATATTATAGGCCTAGGTGTATTGTATTTTGGGAAAATCCATGAATTATGTCACACTTTTTTGGGACACTTTGGATTTTTTTTTCATTATTCGTGATTTTTTTATTCATCTTGATTTTCTAAAAATGTCTTCATTTTTTAATTTTTTCCGTTTTTTTCTTAATTTTTTTCATTTTCCGTGATTTTTTTTCCAAGTGCACACCTGACTTGTACAGTCGCTAACCCCACGCTTGTTTTCTCCAGAGCGTTCTCCAGCAAGCGACAAGTTTTGCCAAGGAAGGCGACCTGCTAGCCTCGCTGCAGGAACACCACGGCATGGCGGGCCAACAACAACAACAACAACAGCAGTCGTGCCACGCGATCGGGCCGCAGCCGTCGCTCAAGAAGCAGGGCGTGTCGGGCGAGAGCTCGGAGGCGGGACAGACCAGCGAGGATATTCAGATACAGCGCCACGAGAAGGACTTTAGGTGAGCGTAACTTAGAATAACTAGAACATAGAACTTGAAGCATATGGTAGAACATAGTAACTTAGAATAACTAGAGCGTAACATAGAACTTGGAATAATGAACTTGGATTTCGGAAACTCGAATAAAATAATCCGAATATCCAAACAGGCATGAAATTGATGAAATAATACTCTCGAGGTTTCACGATCCTTGCTGTCGAAGTTCTGAGAGACTGTATTTCCATTTCCAAATATTGGTTTCCATTGAAAATTGAAAACAAAAGAATTCGTTTCGTTTCTCTCTCTCAGATCCAAACAGCTGATCAAGGACGCGATCATGGACAACGACTTCCTGAAGAACCTCGACTCGAGTCAGGTCCGCGAGTTGGTCGACTCGATGTTCCCGACCGAGTACAAGAAAGGCAGCTACGTCATCAACGAGGGCGAGGCCGGCTCGCATCTCTACGTCGCCGCTGAGGGAGAGTTCGAGGTAAGCTGGGGGGTGATCTAGGATGTGACGAGGTGGGCTGGGTGGTGCGCGGGGGGGGATTTATTGAGGAAGCTTGAGGAATTCAGGTTTCATTGAGGTAAGCTGGGGGTGATCTAGTAAGAGTGACGAGATATGCTGTGTGGTGGTCTAGGATGTGATGAGGTAGGCTGGGTGGTGCGTGGGAGGGAAAGGGGGAGGAAGGGGGGGCAGGATCTATTGTGGAAGCTGGAGAATTAAGGTTTCATTGAGGTAAGCTGGAGGGTTGGGCTCTCGCAAGGAGGCTTGGGGGTTCAGGTTCATCGAGGTAAGCTGTGGGGTAGGGATGTATTGAGATAAGCTGTGGAATAAGGGATCTGTCGAGGTAAGCTGTGAGTTTTCTCAAAGTTTCGAAGAAGGCTCGTAGGCTAAGTATATATCGTGCTAAGGTGAAAGTGCTCCAAAAGTGTGTTCAGGTAAACTGGGAGTTTGTGTACCAATTATTAATGTGAAAATTTAATATAAATTATGTTTATTGTTCACATTAATAATTGGTACACAAACTCTCGGTCAGCCATCTTCTAGCTCTCAGTTCTTTCTCACGTCCAATGTTGCCAACCTGGTTAGTCTCTAAAAGTAATACAGTGTTACCAACATACTGGTAATAAACATCTCATATATCTCATCTCTCTCTCTCTCCCCTCTCCTACAGGTGATCAAAGAGAACAAGGTCCTCGGCCGGATGGGTCCCGGCAAGGCGTTCGGAGAGCTGGCCATCCTGTACAACTGCACCCGGACCGCGTCTATCCGGGTCGTCAAGGACTCGAAGGTCTGGGTCCTGGATCGCCGGGTGTTCCAGCAGATCATGATGAGGACCGGACTCCAGCGTCTGGAAGACAACGTCAACTTCCTGCGCAGCGTTCCGTTGTTGCACAACTTGAATAACGACGTGCTAGCGAAGATCGCTGACGTGCTGGAAGTGGTGAGTCGTTGGTCGGGTGCGTTGAACGATCGGAAAAGTGTACGGCTAAAATTCTACTTTGCCATTTGAACCAAATGAATATCGGAGAATTTCTCAACCAAATATGAACTCAATCGATAGTTTTTCAATTGAATTCTTCACTATATATGTTTCTCGATATTACTCATATGTAGGCCTGCTGTGTTGGCGAAGATTTCCATCCCAATCTTACGGAGCTTTGTCTGTCCAATTTTTTTTTTTTTTTTTTTGTAAGCACTGCACGGATGACCGATCGACATGAAACTTTTTCTGTCCATGAAAACTTATCGAACTTAGAACTGTATAGTTTTTGGGTCAGATCGGTTGGACCATTTTTGAGAAACATCATCTCAAAGTTTATAAAAAACCCATATTTAAGATTAGGCTGGACGGAAAGAATTGAAAATAAAATCTCACCAATATAATTCAAATTTTCCTCATATGTGAACACGGAAGTGATACACATAATTAAAAATTTGTATGCAATTCGAACCAACCGTTTCGGAGAAAATAATGTAATACATGTTCTTTATTCATCGAATAGATAGAAATAATAGCATAAAAATGTTGCAGTGATAGATTCCCGTCCTTCTAGATTCGTTGGTATCAAATGAAATATATTTTATATGATCAAGGTGTGCAGAGTTTTCGATTGTACTTTTTGCAGACATCTCGCTCATCTTACAATGCATATTCTGCATTTGCCTATATAGTAATAATAGAACACAGGTATAAGCTTTTGAAAGATGATTTGAGCCGCCCCGATGGCCAAGTCAATTATAGCTAGCGGTAGTAACTGAAGTCACATTTGGGCGTGGGTTCGAGTCCCGCATAAGGCATGGGTTTTTGTAAACGTCCTTTCACCTATCATCCCATGTATAACCTTGCTGTTGGTGGGGTCATTAAGCAGCATTAAAAGATTATTTGAACTTGACATCTTTTTCTCTCTCTCTCACACACATCATGTACTCTCTCCCTCTCACACACATGTAACGTATGGTCACAGGAGTTCTACCCAGCCGGTGCATACATTATCCGCCAGGGGGCTAACGGCGACACGTTCTTCATCATCAGCGGAGGCAGCGTCAAGGTCACCCAGAGGTTGCCGGGGCGACGCGACGAGGAGGATATCAGGACCCTGGAGCGAGGGGACTACTTCGGGGAACAGGTACACGGGAGAGATTTTTATTAATTTTTAATTTTTATTTTTATTTATCAATATCATTTTCATTACGGTATAGAGCAAGCACAACCTAAATTATAATGATAAACATAAATATTGATAATACAGAATAAGTTTTATTCATGGTACGCATGAGGAAAGTTACTTTCCGCTTCCAAAGTTACTTCCAGGCTCTACTGAGCGAAGACTGTAGAGAGGCCAGCATCATAACGCTGGAATATTATAATAATGCATAAATATTGATAATACGGAATGAGTTTCATTCATGGTACGCATGAAGAAAGTTATTTTCCGCTTCCAAAGTTACTTCCAGGATCTATTGAACGGAGACTGTAGAGAGGCCAGCATCATAGCGCTGGAATGCCTAACGCTGGAGCGTGCTATTATTGGTTCATGAATGAATGTTTTCCAGGCTCTATTGAACGAAGACTGTGGGACGGCCAGTATCATAGCGCTGGAATGCCCAACGCTGGAATGCCCAACGCTGGAACATGCTATTGTTGGTTCACGAATGAATGTTTTCCAGGCTCTATTGAACGAAGACTGTAGGACTGCCAGCATCATAGCGCTGGCGCCGGGTGTGGAGTGTCTAACGCTGGATCGCGAGTCGTTTATCCAGCTGATAGGAGACTTGAGCGAGCTACACGAGAAAGACTACGGAGACGAGAGTCGAGGATTGTCGAGACCGTCCAGTTCGTTCAGCATCAACGAAGCGAATGAAGGTAATTATTGTGATCATTATATTATTTTTGAATGATTAATTTCCATACAGTGAAACCTCTATCCATCGTTAAAGGACCATGTAAATAAAACCATCCATGCAGGAAGACAATCCATCCAGGAAAATTTAGCATTGATCATATGTGAGTGGGGTGGGACAAAATGAACGATACGAGCAGGAAAACGATGGATCCGGGAACGATGCGTAGAGGTTTCAATGTAATTGAAGTTCTTTAAATGTGAGAAATTGTTAAGCATCATTCTATCAATTATTTTCAAATTTTATTGCTACTTGCAAATGCTATGGGATAGTGAAGCAAATAATTCTTGACATAAAATTCAAACAATTATTATAAACAATCTTTCTGACTCTGAGTTTTAATTTGTTGATTTTTAATAGGCCCATATATTTATCATTCCAGATTACATAAGATCTTGAGCCAATTTCCATTCACACAAAAGTGATAGGTAAACTTTTCATTATGATGATTTATATTATGATTATGAACAATATTCATATTTTTCTATTGTAACAGTTTTTGAACTTTAAAGATTTCAATTTTTTATTTCATACGTGCTACACCAAATGATGCTAAAAGGTATCAAATTATAGGTTCGTACTTCCACTAAGTAATAACTTTTCATTCCAGTAGTTTTTTTCGTTTGTTACACCATTTGCGTAAAGTAGATACAATTATTCTAGATGTACGTTGGTTTCGTAGAATCGTTCTCCGTACTTTTATCTCTCTTAGATTTTGTTTTGTAGATTTAAAAAAGGATCATTTCCCTATTATTGTCGTATCTTTTATAACACAAGTAGTTATTGGCAGCTTGAACTAGTTTAGTTTGTTTGGTTGTATTTAGATTTTTATGATGTATCTAACTCTTTTTTTCTTAATGCTGCTTAACGATCCCACCAACAGCTAGGTTATATGGGGGTACGAAC
Source organism: Brachyptera putata (assembly GCA_907164805.1). Taxonomy (NCBI): domain Eukaryota; kingdom Metazoa; phylum Arthropoda; class Insecta; order Plecoptera; family Taeniopterygidae; genus Brachyptera; species Brachyptera putata. The sequence goes on from OU015473.1 coordinate 2,390,812, forward strand.
GAGCGGGTGATAATGAAACGATGAAGTGGTGATAGGTGAAAGGACATTTACAAAAACCCATGCCTTATGCGGGATTCGAACCCACGTCCAACCGTGACTTCAGTTTACTACCGCTAGCGATAATTGACTTAGACATTTGCTATATTTCGAAAATTTCATCATTCAATTCAATTCAATTCGATTCTTTTGGAAACTGAAGACTTTCATCTGCGGCGGAAAAGTGTGATCACAGACTTCGCAGTCCTGGTGTTGAAATTAGGTTTTGAATAATTAAAATGGGTTGATAAGATCGCCCTTGTGGTGCCCCGTCCAAACAATATTACCTTTCATTCTTAGCCTTAATTGGGGAACAATCACTGTGTATCAAATTTCGACGTTATGAAAAAAAAAAAAATTGAAACTTCTCCAACGTATTCCCGTCTGTTTCCCGCAGAGTTTGACTTCATCCGACTGGACGACCTTGACGTGTTGGCGACGCTGGGCGTGGGAGGTTTCGGCCGCGTCGAGTTGGTTCAGTACGTCTACGACAAGAGCCAGACGTTTGCGCTAAAGTGTCTCAAGAAGCAGCACATCGTGGACACGCAGCAACAGGAACACGTGTTCAGCGAGAAGGGGATCATGATGGGATGCAGGAGTCCATTCATTTGCAGGTAAAAGTGAGGTCAGGGGTTCAGAAGGACTTGTTCAAAGGGAGCCGCCTCCTTTTTTTTATGTTGCTTAACGACCCCACCAACAGCTAGGTTATATGGGGGTACGAATGAGCGGGTGATAATGAAACGATGAAGTGATGATAGGTGAAAGGACGTTTACAAAAACCCATGCCTTATGCGGGACTCGAAACCACGCCCAACGGTGATTTCAGTTACTACCGCTAGCGATAATTGACTTAGCAATCATTGTATATTTATAAGTTAAGTCGCGTTCCAGAATTAGGCGCTTAGCTGGCGCTAGATTAGCATTGTCGAAATGGCGTTCCAATTTCTAGCGGCTAATTCCGCTAGAATCTAGCAAATCATTCCAGAATCTAGCCTTCTAAGTCCGCTGACATAGCTCATCTAGCAGTAAAAAAGGTTGCTAACTTGCTAGTTTGGCCATAATTTTGAGCGCCAATTCAAAGCTCATGGGGTCGCTTGATATGGTCGAGCTGCAGATTGAGTATGATAATGAAATAATGTACATGAAATAATCTACAGTGACTAGTGTAAACAATATATTTATAAATAAATATTACACTGTTCTTAATAATGAACGTAAAACTTTATTAAGAAAATCGGTTGCTAAGTATAATTCACGCAATACTATTCTTAAACGGTAGGCCGACTGGCGCGCCTATGGTGATACAACCCCACACAACCACACAGGTTCAGGGTTGGAGATAAACTGCGGAAATCAGAACTGCTTCCTGTTGGCCTGCCTCGGACATGGCTACCAACTGCAGTTACTAAAACTAGGCAAACGCAGGATGTGCGTTGTACGATGAGCGAGATGTCTATATAAAGTATAATCGAAAACTCTACAAACCTTGATCATTTGAAATGAACTTCATCCGATGTCAATGAATCTAGAAAGCCGTGACTTCGACAATGCAACATTTTTCAACTAATATTTCTATCTATTCGATGAATAAAATACATTTATTATATTATTTTCTCCAAAACGGCTGGTCCGAATATCAAACCAAATTTTTATTCATGTATATTATTCTTGTGTTCACATTTGTGGAAAATTTGAATCATATTGAAGAGATTTTATTTTTCATTTTTTTCCGCTCAGTCAAATCTTGTGGGTTTTTTAGAAACTTCTAAATGATGTTTCTCAAAAATGGTCCAACCGATTAGACCTCAAAACTATACAGTTCTAAGTTGGATAAGTTTGCATATAAAAAAAAAGTTTCATGTCGATCGGTCAAACCCTGCGACCTGTGCAGTGTTTACAAACAAAAAAAAAAAAAACGCACAGACAAAGCTCCGTAAGACTTGAGTGAAAATCTTCGCTACGCTCATCTAATAATTATCGATAACATTAGTGCACTAACCAAAATGACTCAATTAACCCTTCACCTGACTACTTGTCCCGGCAGGTTGTATCGAACGTTCAAGGACACGAAGTACGTCTACATGCTGCTAGAAGCGTGTCTCGGAGGCGAGGTGTGGACGATACTACGAGACCGAGGTCACTTCGAAGACACGACGACTCGTTTCGTGACGGCGTGCGTCGTCGAAGCGTTCGAGTATCTCCACGCGCGGGGAATAATCTACCGAGACTTGAAGCCGGAGAATCTGTTGCTCGACAGTCAAGGCTACGTGAAACTGGTGAGAAAAGTTGTGATTACATTTCTATTAATTCCGTGGATTGTACTACTAACGTTTTATGATCATTTACATTTTGTAAAATACCCTGACGTAAACTGTTATCCTTGATAAAATCAACGTTTAGATGCTAGCATTCCAAGATTAGCATTGCAATGCCTCGTGTGAACTGGCTATAAACACCGTGCGTGCACACCCTTGAAGATACTTCACTGTACTGAACTCGGCACTCTATCGTCCACGGAACGATTGCCGAATGCTGACAATCCTCGTGATTCGCAGGTCGACTTTGGTTTCTCGAAACGTCTCGGCTACAGCTCCAAGACGTGGACGTTCTGCGGAACTCCCGAGTACGTCGCTCCGGAGATAATCCTCAACAAAGGTCACGACCGAGCTGTCGACTACTGGTCACTGGGCGTGTTGATGCACGAACTGTTGACCGGAACGCCCCCTTTCACCGCCACCGACCCCATGAAGACTTACAACGTTATACTGAAAGGTGAGAACAGGAAGTAGAGATGAGGTTCAGTAACGAATTAGGAAGCGAGTACTCGTGGAAATTACCCGGATGATACATTGGAACAATTTCAATGAGTTTCTCATGGGCGTCAGCAGGAAGAAATTTAAGGGGGGGCCAAATATCCCAAATTCGAAAATGCACAAGTCCCAATGGGAGTGGGGGGAGGGGGCTCCCCAAGAGGATTTATTGAAATTCAATTATATTATGGTGTTTTGGGAGTAATGCAAAATTGGCACTTCAAGGACGACACCAGTAATGACGTTGTTCATGTGACATTAACGACCTTGACTCAATGTCGGCCGCACTCGGCAACACATTTGCGCGGGTACACGCTAGATACCGCCTAATCCGCCTTTTACATCAACTTTGATATTTTTACTTTAACAACCAACATTCACTGCAAATCACTTCGATGACAGAACAACGTTTGCCGAGTCAGCTAGTGATTAGATATATCTATCTATCTATCTATCTATCTATCTATGTTCTGCCCCTAGGTATCGACATGATAGACTTCCCGCGGCACATCACAAGGAACGCGCAGAGTCTCATCAAACGTCTGTGCCGGGACGCTCCGTCGGAACGGCTGGGCTATCAGCGCGGCGGCATCCAGGACATCAAGAAACACAAGTGAGAGAGAGAGGGAGGGAGAAAGGGAGGGAGGGGGATGAGAAGAGAGAGAGATTGTGAGAGGGGAGGGGGAAGAAAAGAGAGAGATTGAGAGAGAGAGAGAGCAAGATAGAGAGGGGAGGGAGGGAGGGGGAGAGAGAGAGTAGATAGAGAGAAAGGGAAAGAGCGAGATAGAGAGGGGAGGGAGGGAAGAGAAGAGAGAGATTGAGAGAGAGAGAAAGCCGCCCCGGTGGCTGAGTCTATTATCGCTTGCGGTAGAAACTGAAGTCACCGTTGGGCGTGGGTTCGAGTCCCGCATAAGGCATGGGTTTGTGTAAGCGTCCTTTCACCTATCATCACTCCATCGTTTCATTACCATCCACTCATTCGTACCCCCGTATAACCTAGCTGTTAGTGGGGTCGTTAAGCAACATTAAAAAAAAGAGAGTGAGAGGGGAAGGAGGGAGAGAGGGATAGAGGGAGAGAAAGTGTGTAACATAATTTCCTTGCATCAATCAGAAGTATTAAGAGCCGATTGTACCAACTGATGATTAAATATTAATTAGTTAATCATTACTTAAGGTACAAAAATAACATCTGTATCACCGGCACATGCAGCGCAGTGGTTAACGCGCTCGCTTCATGTGATCCGGGAGGCGAGGGGAATTCCGAACCCAGTTCTATCTCCGCCGCCGACCATCTTTACAGAGGTTTTTTATGGTTTCCCTCTGTAGTCTAGGCTAATGCCGGGATGGTTCCTACAATAAGTCGGCCATGACCGCTTCCTTATCACTAACCATCCCATTACCCAAGAACCTTCATCTCATCATCCCATCATCTCATTAATCATTCATCCGACGCCATTAGACCTCAGTTATCATAACAGTGCGTCGTTAAACCCAATATAATAATAATCTAACGTGCTCGTTCTTTCCCCGACTGACTGTTGTCCGCTAACGAGTGTTGTTTCTGTTTTGTCCACCAGGTGGTTCCAGGGTTTCGACTGGGACGGTCTGAAACAGAGAACCCTTGCCGTGCCCATCGTGCAACAGGTAACCAACTGACTGATTACAAACAGACCTGTGTGTCAGTGTCATAAAGTATAGCTAGAGCTGTAGGAATTCAGCATTTATTTTTAGTTGTTGGACGAGCTTTAGCGAGGATTCAATTTGACGTACTAAAAAAAATTGGTGTTCGTTTTCATGTTGTTTTTTTTTCATGTTTTTTTTTCGGTTCTCCACAGGTCAAACGGCCACAGCTATCAACTTCAAACTTTTTTTCAATATGGTTCCTCATCTAACTTTGATCTGTATAGTTTTGTGGCATTATTGGGTAGTAACTTTATTCTTTATGAATTTTAGACATTTCAAAAATACCCGTGAGACTAACACAGTGGAAAAAAAAATAAAATATTTTCATTCTCCAGGAAAATGAAATTTTGCGTGATGTTGAATTACATTTTGATACACATTTCTGGAAATTTTCAGCTTGATAGGGTTAGTCATTTTGAAAAAAAAACATAAAATGTGCTGAATTGGTACCACTTGGAGCAGTTTATACCCATTTTTACCCATACTATCACTATATTCGCTCGTCCAACAACGCATATATGGCGTTTTCCTAGTATATATAATTCTCTACGGCGTTTTCATGAAAATTTATTCTCAAATTCTCAGCTTTCCTAACATTTGGTTATATTTTCATAATTTTTATCAATATTCTGATGAAATATTATGATTGTTTTGTCAGGTTCGTGGACCGACCGATACGGGAAACTTCGACTCCTATCCGAAAGACAACGACTCCGTACCTGACGAACTATCCAATTGGGACGCGGAATTCTGATGAACACGCTTACCAACCTCACTGAGGAAAACCAAACTTGTTTGCTAACGTCGCCGGTTAAAACAACTCGGCAACGCACAAACTTTACCGGCTTGAAAGAAAGAACATAGTTTGTTAACTTTGCCGGTTACAACAAGCAATGTAAGACAAGTAAGTCAACTTATACTAACCGGTACAACCGGTGTTATCTGACTGGTGTAACCGGCACTAGACAAACAACAAGAGAACTGCGGAGAAGAGATTTTTGCCGGAGCCATCTTTATGGTCGAGTTGGTCACCCTGGTAGATACCGAGATTCTGAGTGAAATATAAAAATATAAAATATAAAACTCTTCATGTGCAGTCAACCAACGTAACAGGTAATTAAGTGCCAGCCTTAACTATTAAATAAGGCTGGGAAATACACATATATATATATATATATATATATATATATATATATATATAATATATATATATATATATATATATATATATATATATATATATATATATATATATATATATATATATATATATATATATATATATATATATATATATATATATATATATATATATATATATATATATATATATATATATATATATATATATATATATATATTTAGGGTTGTTATATGGAATGACCTGCAGAGAACACATATTTTGTATGTTTGTTATAATATCAGTAGAATATAATTCATAATGTTATAGTCATTTTATTATAAAATGTATAAGATTTGTGTAGGCCCTTGAATCATCAAAAAAATGTAATCATATTTATAAATTATCTATTTTTGTAATAATAAGAGCAGCTTGCTATGATGTTGTTGGAGATTTTTAGATAAATTAGCGAATTCAATTGTCGGAATGTATAAAAATATCGTCCAATCGCATCAGAAAGAAGACTTCGGCTACTCTTCGAGAACAATCAACGTCGCAGACTGAAGAAGTAAAAAGCTGGGCTTCCATACTAAACGGTATGCGATTCGGACACCGGAATCCGATTTAGTAATGCGATTTTCAGACTGCCATCTTAAGAGTAGATATATAGCTTCATGTGTTTAGAAATATAAATAACTTCAGAGCTGGGATAAAGAGACTGTACAATATGAATTAAGAAGAAACACACACAACTTCCGGTAATATCGCAATCCGAAATCGCAAAAAGTAAAGCCGAGCTCAATAATCGAGAGTCGCATCGGACTCGTCCCTGATTGGTCCGATTCTCAACATCCGATATTGCAGTCCGAATAACGCAGGTATGGAAGGCCAGTAAAAGACAAACAAATGAGTGAAAACATATTCAGTTTGGTGGATTTTGAAATGATAGGGCCTATGCGAGATTGTGTTTGTGCAAAAGTGTGCTGTGATTTATTATGTTGCACGACTTTTCAAAGAGCAATTTTAATTACTGTATAAAATATATTTATAAATATATATTATTATGAAATGATGTAGGCTACACCAAAATACTTATTTATGGAAGAAAATAAATAAAAAAACATTTCACAATCAAATTTTTTTTTTTTTTAATAACATCGAAACTTGATACAAAATCACTGTTCCCCTATTAAGGCTAAGGATGAGAGTAGGATCGTTTGGACGGGGCACCACAAGAGCGATCTTACCACCCCATTTTATTATTATTTTAAATTAAAGCAATGAACTTTGACACCAGGTCTACGCTGTCTGTGACCACACATCTTCGCCGTAGATAAAAGTCTTCAGTTGTCGAAAGTCCGGAACACAATATAAACTGTTTTTGCGATATATCCGGACACTACCAACATTGGTATTAGGAATAATCCAACCACACGAATGTTGATTTCTTTCACTTTGAACTAAGTCTCTTAGGCAATGTTCACTTCTTCCAATGACAGCAGGTGCAAAGTTCATCATTATACAAAGGATGAAAAATAAGGAGTGACAGCCCTCGATATAACTAGGCCTATCACTCTACTTATTAAGGTCGTGGCCAATTAGTACTTCATCCAAGCATTCACTTCGAGGACTGTGGGAAACCACGAAAAACCACGTCAGGACGGATCAAGTCTATATTTTATAATGTTATTGTTTTCTCATTAGTACATTTAATAGGAAAATAATTCTTCATTATCAGCCAATTTCCTCATGTGATCTGGGAGGCGAGGTGAATTTCGAACCCAGTTCGATCCCCGCCGCCGAAAATCTTTACAGGGGTTTTTCATGGTTTCCCTCTGTAGTCCAGGCTAATGCCGGGATGGTTCCTACAATAAGTCGGCCATGACCGCGTCCTTCCCACTATCCTTATCATTACCCAAGAACTTTCATCTCATCATCTCATTAATCATCAATCTAACGCCAATAGATCTCCGCTATCATAACAGTGCGTCGTTAAACCCAATATGAAAAAAAGACTGCTCTCTTACCAATTGAACAAGATTTGAATTTTCGCTTTCACCTATTAACCAAAATGAATTTAAACCCTTTTGATTTGCCTTTTCTGAAGTATGTCAACTTGGCCTCCCACCTTTGAAAAGATTTGAATCTTTCATTATGTTATTGGAATGTACTCATTCATTTCAAAAGGCTCAGTGACTGAGACACTTGGTCGATTGGCTAGCACACTGAACTGTCATTCGGGAGACCGGGGTCCGATTCCCGCCATAGTCGAACATCCTGCAGGAGTTTTTCGTGGTTCCCTCTGTCGTTCAGGTCAATACTGAGATGATTCCAATAGGACTCCTTCCCACTATCCAAGAACACATAGGTCTGTATGACGTTTCATAGCATTTCAAACATTTCATAACATTTCAAATATTCAATATGGTATCTTGTAATCTTGTAATCAATATCTTATCTTGTATCAGAAGTATTTTACAAGGAACCATAGGAGCCATTTTTCTAATTATTCAATATTCTCACTTTGCCATGCATTGGCCTATACATCCTCATACACAATTTTATGTTTCGGAAAATAGATATATATTTCACGATATCGATGCCGGACATAGCCAAAACATTTGAATAAATTATAGAAGTAATAAAGTGCATCCCATCTATTATTAAAACCAGACATATACATTCACTTCCTTTAATATGCTACCGTGCCGCTCTTAACAGATCATTTAAATTAAGTCTTGAAGCTACCTAATAGATGAATGTTACTATAACTTATTATAGTGTGAGAGAGTTTCTACAGGAATAAGTAAATTGATTGTATTTATTACCTAATTCTGTGTAGGCAAAATAAATGATGGTTCAAAACGAAATCTGTTTCCTAATAACATGTTATCAATATTCACTATTCTCTACACCTCCACTATGTATTGTATAATGTGTACATAGGTTATTTATATAATCATCAATTACTGCCAAGACCTTTTAATTAATATTCATTCTGTTACGAGCGGAGTACTTGCTTCCGTGTGAAATTCAAAAACATCCTGTATGTATGCAACAAAAATAACGCTGATGTCATGTAAGATGCCTAGTACATCCACGGCGCAACCTGACGGGAGTTTTTTGTACTACGTGCTACTATGTGCCATCTGACTACGATAGCTATTGTCCTAACCTTCAATAATAACATTAGGTAACTATATACTTAATGATAATACTGTTTAATTAAATTAACGAAAACCCAGTTGTGGATAGTGTCCCTTGATTTTTTGTACCCGCAGAATGAGCTCTCATGTGCAGAAAGATGTATTAACGCAATGGCGTAGCCATTGTTATATACTATATTGTACCATTGAGTTTGTAATACAAACTCAATGATTGTACTTATATTATCCCAACCAATTCAGGGTCCATGTCCAAGCTTTAAGTGGCTTTTGGGCCTAATTGTAGGACAGTAAATATACAATGATCCTAGTAAATAAGTCGTATCTTTCAACGCTCTTTTTATTTTTATTATGTCTAGGCCTACGTTATTTGGTGGGTTTATATAGGTTTTTGTACTGATGGTAAGGGTTAGGTAGGGGGTTCTGTTGAATGTTTGTAGGCTCGTGGCATGTGAAGCGCTTGGCCACCCCTCAGGGATGGTTTGGGGGAGCGTTTGCTCCTCACCCCAGCTCTTGACCATGCAAGCTGCGAGAGTCGCTAGGCCCCTACCTCTTGTCGTCTTCCTACGTAATCGCCTCAGGTATGCGGTGACCATCCGTGAGGTCACGACGCACCGACCCCAACTACACAGAGCTCTGGATTTATAGATGTTGTGACAATTGAGAAGTATGGAGAGTTCTTCCGTGTGATCTATGACGTCGAAGGTCGTTACACTCTACATAGGATATCCGCTGAGGAGGCCAAGGTAAATAATAGCCGCCCCGGAGGCTAAGTCAATTATCCCTAGCGGGTAACTGAAGTCACCGTTGGCCGTGGGTTCGGGTCCCGCATGTATAAGGCATGGGTTTTTGCAAGCGTCCTTCCACCTATCATCACTTCATCGTTTCATTATTATCCGCTCATTCGTACCCCCGTATAACCTAACTGTTGGTGGGGTCGTTGAGCAGCGTTAAAAAATATAGCGGTTTGATATTAAAAGTTCTTTCACTTTTCGTTTGCACGTAATATCATTTCTCTCACTCCTTATTTCTTGTGAGAGTTTATTATAATTTATAAAGGATGGCTCCCGCGTACAAAGTGCTCCTAGTGAACAGTGTCAGATTCTGTGTTTGAGTGAATATAATATCATTCCTATGCCAGGTATGTTTTTTCTTTTTTTTTTTAAATGTTGCTCAACGACCCCACCAACAGCTAGGTTATACGGGAGTACGAATGAGCGGTGATAATGAAACGATGAAGTGATGATGAGTGAAAGGACGTTTACAAAAACCCATGCCTTATGCGGGACTCGAACCCACGCCCAACGGTGACTTCAGTTTCTACCGCTAGCGATAATTGACTTAGCCTCCGGGGCGTCTCCGGGTGTGGTGGTTGTGTACCTGGTCATTCTTTACTTGTGCTGACAAGTTCTTTCTGGTGAACATGATCAGACTAAATATATATAGGCAAGGTGCTGTTAGTATTTCTAGCTGTTTAAAATAGGGTTTACATTACGTTGGGCTTGGTACGCCAACCATGTATCCAGGGTGTCTGGAAAACCTGGAAAAGTCAGGGAATTTAATAAATCGGGAAAAGTCGGGGAATTTTTTTTTCTGGAATTTTACTCAAAATGTAGAAAAACAGAATTTTATTAATTAAATACCATTTTTTTGGTTGCTGCAAATACAAGTACACAATTTAAAAAAAAAAAATCTTCAATTGTCTCCTATTCTCCTACTATAGTCTCCTACTGTAAATGTAGTTTTGAGTATTATATTGTACGTGATTTCTGGATTGTCCCCGTTTCCCGAATTTGTCGAAACCGAAATTGAATTCGTGAACAATTTTTCCTATATTATAATTTATAATCGACAGGAAAGCCAAATTTACAGACTGGAAAAATATAATTTTCCATCTGGAAAACCTGGAAAAGTCAGGGTATTTTGTCATGGAAAATTTGTAGACACCGTGTAAAAGTGTGTAAGTGGAGGTCCTAACGCATGTTTGTGTTCCAGGCTGAGCCTCCGGGTTCCTGCTGCGAATCAAGGTCACGCGGAGGAACGAGACTAGAGGCTCCACGTCAACATCTAGCCAAGATCACTGGCAACAATTATAAAATAATAAGAAACAAATTAAAATGTATTGATCATTCAGTTTATATGTTGACTACCTTTCCTTGTATTCCTTTTTATTTTTGTTTCTTTGTGGTACGTTGAACGATATTTTCCCAAGTATTAGTTTATTGATTGAACAACTGAAATGAGAATCGCTGGAAACAAGGAGACGAAGGTCAAGACTGTGCAACTTCTTTGAAGCAAGACACAACTGTACCGGATGGGAAGAACTTGGCAGAAGAGTTGGAAAGGGGATACAAAGAAGTAATAGGGGAGGAGAAAGAATGGAGGTGGAGAGAGTTTACACTAATATAGGGAGAAACGGTTTCGCCAAGTGCAAGAACTGCAAAAGTAATTAATAGTATTCAAGAAAATAATATAATAATAGAAAGATCTTGCCACCGTGCGCTTAGCACATCTGCAAGAGTGTTGATAAATACAAATAAATAAATAAAAATAAATTCTTGTTTTGATTAAGAATTGACCGCCCAATGACATTTTTTGTACAGGATGGTTATTGTAGTGAAATGACGATTGATAATATAAAAGAAAATGAAGCCATTGATTAGTAATCATAACAAAAATATAACCTTAAAAATAATACCATTATTGGTAAATAAGAACGTAGCTATAGTTCCGAGTATTGTACCGTAGTTCGCTTATTAGCAGGTGTACGCTGTTGATTTCTGGTTACCTTTAGATTCAACATTTTCACATGCATGACATGAAACAAGAGGAAGCAAGAGGTTGTAAGTGAAACCATTGCATTATTCTTATACTTGATCTTGTTCTATTACATCTGCGCTTCTCGAAAAATCAACATCCCGAAGAAATACGTCATAAAATCCATCAACATTGTAAAACCAGATCGATTGATAATTTGGGGTAGGCTTTTACGTTTAAACTGCGCGTATTGAAATGCATCAGTTATCCTGTAGCTCAGATTTGTATATGCGATCGGATGAGGCACCACAAGGGCTATTTTTTAAAAAACTGCTGCTTTACAACCCCACCAATAGCTAGGTTATACGGGGGTACGAATGAGCACGTGATAATGAAACGATGAATGATGATAGGTGAAAGGACGTTTACAAAATAGCGCCCAACGGTGACTTTAGTTTCTATACCGCTAGCGATAATTGACTTGGCTACCGGGGCGGCTTAACTACGCATCTATTCGCCAATTACTTCACACAAATCGCTTGGTTTCTGCCGAATCTATTTATTCAGGTCTACTCCTTTCAAAATGTAAATATTTTAATACAAGTATGTCGTTTATTAATATTACAACATATAAAAATAATATATTCAAATATTGTGAAGTTTTTGCCCGTCGATACATCTTGTCGATAATTTTACTGTGACACTGAGCATTGCCCATTGGTGTTTGATTATCATTTATTTGGTAATTTCTGAAAGATCTTGTTTATACCATTCAGAAAAAGTTGCGGGAGGTTGAGAATTGTTGGGTTTTTATACCTTTTAAACTCACTTGAATCTGATAGTTTTTGTAAGTTGTTTGATAAGGGTGATTTTTGTTGGTTAGGTTAGGGGGGTATGTTGATGCCGTTGTTGGGGGGAGGGGGGGAGCTGCTGGAGGGTGTAATATGTAGGCTAATTGGGTTAGCGGGGGAGGTTGGGAAAAAAACACAAATAGGCGTGCTCAGTGTCTCTGTAATTTTACTATTTTGTCTTGTGCATTGACTTGTTAGAAGGGTGGAGACATTTTTCGATACAAAATCACTGTCCCCCAATCGAGCTTATAGATGAAGGGTAGGATCGTCAAGGAGGGTACCAGAAGGGCGATTTTACCACCCCAAAATATAATTCAATATAGCGAAAACTCATTTCAAAAACAATACATCTCAATCAATGTAACAGTTGCAACGCAACCCTCAATGCATCTTGGACTAAACGTTTGAAAGAATTCAATTTCATTCTTACAAGCTCATCCGTCAACACCAAGCACATAACGCGTTTTCCTAGTAATATTAGCCGTAGCCAAAAACATCGCATTGCCAGCAACCTACCAACAATTACAGATGTGCAGGAAAAGTTTCCCACGCCGCTTAGGGCAATAATGTTCATATAACAACAAGATGTCAGGCTATATACATGAATAATAATACCAACAATATATGAATAATCATGTAGAGATTATTTTATTCGAATTGCTCCATGAAAGGTTTTGCTTCGATTAATTTTCGATATTATTTAATTTTTCTAATGTTCGATAATAGTCTCCCGCCCGAATTGCAATCATCAGAGCCATCTATTGATACAAAATTACTCCAACAACCCTGTATATTACTCTAATTGACTGCAATTATGGTATTTCAACACACATTATTTAACTATAAATAACGGAACAAATTAAAAAAATGGATTGTAAAGTTACTAATCTACAGTTAAGTTCCAAATTATATTTTATATGTTGTACATTCTATATATAAAAATTATAATTAATCGGGCTTTTTGGCGCGAAGACAAAGGAAGCCGCGGCAAACAGAAGAACCGTTAGTCAGTTCGCCAAAAGACGCGTCGTGAAACAGTTTAACGAGGGTGCGGAGAAGTTGACCACATCGTGGGTCTAGAGCGAATTGTTTCAAGTGTTCAATTGCTAGGCAGTGTACAAGCTAAAAGGCAGTTCTTTTCATGATTAATATAATTTTGTCAACGTTTTCGTGTGTATATAACGGAATTTATCGCCCCTGTTGCCAAAGGATATACCAGATGAGACGCTGCCGCCGACGCTTGAGACGGTAAGTTTGCCATGTGCATTTAATATACATACCAATATAGGCATACATATATAATACATTTATCATTTGAATAGCCCTTTAAATTACATAACATAATAGACGCTTCATATTTCTACCGACTGGGATCGGTATGCGGCCAGCGATGAGTCACTGCCTATAGTAGCAGTATAGTAGGGGAGACCGGGGCTGGTTGGCACAAGAGTAGGTTGGCACAATGGCTTTATCTTCGTATCTATTGAGCTGAGAATTCTAGATAAATCCGTGAATGTTCAGAGCGCGACTTCAAGGTCGCACAGAAAATGTCATGGTGTTCTGTTAAAGTGTTCTTGCTTTATCTTCATTTATTCATTTTGACAGGTAAGAAGTATTTTTTTTCCATTTTACAGTTTAAATATAGCACGTAATTTAATTGTGTTCAATGAAAACCAAGAAATCAGTTGAAATGAGTGTTGTAATGTCATTGAAAGTCACTTATACTACTGGTACATTGAAATTTTATTATTACTGAAGTTGATAGAAAAAACACTTTGGGGTTAGTATGGCACATTCTATTTAGGTTATGTTATCGCTAGTTGAGATTCTGCTTACGAATGCTAAACGCCCACATATATTTAGTAATTGTGCTTTTTCTTGTTTAAAATCACGGGAACTCATACGAGACTGACAGAAAAATAAATACGGAGGCTGATGTCATGCTACGAGGGGCGAGACCACTCGAAGCATGAAATAAGCATGAAATAAGAGTATAATTTAACGAAGTGTCTGGTTACACTCGAGTGTCAATAGCCACTACAGACAGGAGTGGCTGCTGACACTCAGTTCCGTACTTCCGGTTTTGATATTCAGTGGCGCTCTCAAGCTGTGGCAGATCTTAACACTATTCACACTTGGTTTCGTATTTCTGGTTTGGGAATTAAGATCACTGAGTTGACCCCACACATTTGTGGTTATATCAAGCATTATAACAAGATGTAGCACCATGTGATTTACATAGCTTATTTACATTTACATTACATAGCTTGGGGGTAAGGCGGTGGGCTTCTGTGCAAGACGCCGGCAGTGTTCGATTCTCACACTCGTTTTTTTTTTTTTTTTACTTGGTGAATATTATTATTATATCATATTATTATTATTATTATTAGATATTATTACAGAGAAATATACTTTAATTGATTAAATTGATTAAATATAGATATAAAGCTTGTACTCCGAGTAACGGAGTACATTAAATTCTTATTATATAGGTTGGTTTTTTAAAGTTAGTATACAATCTATCATTTCATTCTATTATTTATAGTTTGTCTATAGAAGCTATACAATTTGATTCAATTCAATTTGACATACTGAAATTAAAATGGTGTTCGTTTTTATTTATTTTAGTTTTTCAATTTTTTTTATGAATTTTAGAAATTTCAAAAATACTCATTAGAATTACACAGCGAAAAAAAAGAGAATATTTTCATTTTCCATAAAATATGCACGTGTCTACATAGCTTAGGGGTAAGGCGGTGGGCTTTGTGCAAGACGCCGGCAGTGTTCGATTCTCACACCCGTATTGTTTTTTTTACTTAGTGAATATTATTAGACGAGCTTTAGCGAGGATTCAATTTGACATACTGAAAAAAAATTGGTGTTCGTTTTTATTTATTTTAATTTTTTCATTTTTTTTTATGGATTTCAGAAATTTTAAAAATACTCATTAGAATTACACAGCGGAAAAAAAGAGAATATTTTCATTTTCTTAAAAAATATGCACGTGTCTACATAGCTTAGGGGTAAGGCGGTGGGCTTTGTGCAAGACGCGGGCAGTGTTCGATTCTCACACCCGTATTGTTTTTTTACTTAGTGAATATTATTAGACGAGCTTTAGCGAGGATTCAATTTGACATACTGAAAAAAAATTGGTGTTCGTTTTTATTTATTTTATTTTTTTAAACTTTTTTTTATGAATTTGAGAAATTTAAAAAATACTCATTAGAATTACACAGCGGAAAAAAAAATATTTTCATTTTCCAAGAAATTAAATTTTGCGTGAAGTTAACTTACATCTTGATACACATTTCTAGAAATTTTCAACTTGATCGGGTCAGCCATTTTCAAGAAAAAACCTAAAATGTGCTAAATTGGTACCACTCGAAGCAGTTTTTACTTTCTACCCATTTTCACCCATACTATTATTATCCGCTCGTCTAACAACGCATAAATGGCGTTTTCCTAGTTTGAAAGCTTTTGGTTAAAGGTTAGAGGTCGGAAAGATTTTTTTTTATCTACCAATATTGTTTAGCAAGCGATATTGGGATCTTCAATTTTTTTTGTTTCAATATTGCCAAAAACATATACTGTCACTACTAATTTATTACTACTTTGATCAACAACCAAATTGATACTACATGGTACAGTTTGTTATTTTTTGTCAAGTTTTCTGTGCAACATCATATTTCTATTTTATCATTTTATATTTTATCATTTTATTATTTTATGACAAGTTCTATAACACAATTGTACATTTCTACTATATTTATGTATGACACTGTGTTCAATTGAGTAAAGATATTATTATTATTATTATTATTCATTTTTTATAACGAATCGCACAAACTTACTAAGACACGACCGTAGGCCTACTCGTGGTAAAATTATTTGTCTCTCAGAATCTGAGGGTCAATTAGGAATGTAATTTTTGACTCCAATTGAAGAACCAACCTTCTATTATATTAATTAAAGTATTGAATAATATTCCAACAATAGTATCAAGCCTCAAAACAAGGTGTATAGCTACATACATAGGCTTTGTTTAGGTCTTGAAATGTGGTCAACCAAACTGAATGTCAATTAGGTTTGCCTCATAGAAACTAAGGGGCAATAAGAAAATAGGTTCCAGCCTTTAATGGAAAGCCAATAGAATAGCATGTGTCAATCAACCCCGAGTTTTGTGCCAACCTGCCCCGCGAGTGGGGTAGTTTATACAAGTTTCAGTTTTATGTTTTAGAACAAACACTTTGCGTGTTTGTTCATAGATTTTTAGGTAGATAAAGTCAATAATTAAAATTCAAAATGTCATCTTTTGGTGGGCAGAATACCACAATACAACTTCAGTTAAAATAAATAATTCATTTTCGTTTTATGTGACATTTGAAAATAGACAAATACAAAGTGTACCAACCATCCCAGGTCTCCCCTAGTGGTGTTTATTGCTTTCACCCTAATTCAAGAGAATCGGTACACAAATGAAATGTTCTACAATATAACCTATGAAAAATAATTGAAACTTGTGTTGGGCGGGGGTTCGAGTCCCGCTTAAGGCATGGGTTTTTATAAACGTCCTTTCGTTTATCTCACTTCATAGTTTCATCATCACCTGATAATTCGTACCCCCGTATAACCTAGCTGTTGGTGGGGTCGTTAAGCAAACAGTGATCATCATCATTTGAGCTTGCGTGTGGCAGTTTCATTTACAAATTAGTGGTAGATTAGTGATTACAGTGTATTAAACAAGTAGTACAACGGATAATGATACATTCGAAGAACTACTTGGATATAGATAACTAGATAACATACCTAATCATTTGAATGGCACGGGAGAGAGGGACTGATTACTGAGAAGACCCTATGTATTGATAAATAAATTCAAAAAGTGATATAAAATCCAGTATCAACAAACTATTGCACGGAGTAGAAACTATGAAATTGTAAGGTGCTCTTTGAGGAGTGATATTCATTGACTCATAGTAAGTATCTTGTTGGTCATTATTCTAAAATAAGAAACCAGGAATTCTGTACCTGCTTAACATTATGGAGTATTCCAACAATAGAAGCTCCTAGTTCAACACCCTACGTAGCTTTCTGGAGTATTCTGACATGAGGTATCCGGCGTTCGAAACCCTGCGTAGCATTCTGAAGTATTCTGACATGAGGTGCCCTGGGTTCGAAACCCTGCGTAGCATTCAGAAGTATTCTGACATGAGGTGCACTGGGTTCGAAACCCTGCGTAGCATTCTGGAGTATTCTGACATGAGGTACCCGGGGTTCGAAACCCTGCGTAGCATTCTGAAGTATTCTGACATGAGGTACCCAGGGTTCGAAACCCTGCGTAGCATTCTGAAGTATTCTGACATAAGGTACCCTGAGTTCAAACCCTGCGTAGTATTCTGGAGTATTCTGACATGAGGTGCCCTGGGTTCGAAACCCTGCGTAGCATTCTGAAGTATTCTGACATGAGGTACCCGGGGTTCTAAACCCTGTGTAGCATTCTGAAGTATTCTGATATAAGGTGTCCGGGGTTCAAAACCCTGTGTAGCATTCTGAAGTATTCTGACATGAGGTACCCGGGGTTCGGAACCCTGCGTAGCATTCTGGAGTATTCTGACATGAGGTACCCGGGGTTCGAAACCCTGCGTAGCATTCTGATGTATTCTGACATAGGGTGCCCTGGGTTCGAAACCCTGCGTAGCATTCTGAAGTATTCTGACATGAGGTACCCGGGGTTCGAAACCCTGCGTAGTATTCTGAAGTATTCTGATATGAGGTGCCCGGGGTTCGAAACCCTGGGTAGCATTCTGGAGAGTTCTGACATAAGGTGCCCTGGGTTCGAAACCCTGCGTAGCATTCTGAAGTATTCTGACATAAGGTGCCCTGGGTTCGAAACCCTGCGTAGCATTCTGGAGTATTCTGACATGAGGTACCCGGGGTTCGAAACCCTGCGTAGCATTCTGAAGTATTCTGACATGAGGTACCCAGGGTTCGAAACCCTGCGTAACATTCTGGAGTATTCTGACATGGGGTACCCGGGGTTCGAAACCCTGCGTAGCATTCTAAACTATTCTGACATAAGGTGCCCTGAGTTCGAAACCCTGCGTAGTATTCTGAAGTATTCTGACATAAGGTGCCCTGAGTTCGAAACCCTGCGTAGCATTCTGAAGTATTCTGACATAAGGTACCCGGGGTTCTAAACCCTGTGTAGCATACTGGAGTATTCTGATATGAGGTGTCCGGGGTTCGAAACCCTGTGTAGCATTCTGAAGTATTCTGAAATGAGGTACCCGGGCTTCAGAACCCTGCGTAGCATTCTGGAGTATTCTGACATGAGGTACCCGGGGTTCGAAACCCTGCGTAGCATTCTGAAGTATTCTGACATAAGGTGCCCTGGGTTCGAAACCCTGCGTAGCATTCTGAAGTATTCTGACATGAGGTACCCGGGGTTCGAAACCTTGCGTAGTATTCTGAAGTTTTCTGATATGAGGTGCCCGGGGTTCGAAACCCTGCGTAGCATTCTGGAGTATTCTGACATGAGGTACTCGGGGTTCAAAACCCTGCGTAGCATTCTGACATGAGGTGCCCGGGGTTCGAAACCCTGCGTAGCATTCTGAAGTATTCTGACATAAGGTGCCCTGGGTTCGAAACCCTGCGTAGCATTCTGGAGTATTCTGACATGAGGTACCCGGGGTTCGAAACCCTGCGTAGCATTCTGAAGTATTCTGACATAAGGTGCCCTGGGTTCGAAACCCTGCGAAGCATTCTGGAGTATTCTGACATGAGGTACCCGGGGTTCGAAACCCTGCGTAGCATTCTGGAGTATTCTGATATGAGGTGTCCGGGGTTCGAAACCCTGCGTAGCATTCTGAAGTGTTCTGACAAAAGGTGCCCTGGGTTCGAAACCCTGCGTAGCATTATGAAGTTTTCTGATATGAGGTGCCCGGGGTTCAAAACCCTGCGTAGCATTCTGGAGTATTCTGACATGAGGTACCCGGGGTTCGAAACCCTGCGTAGCATTCTGGAGTATTCTGATATAAGGTGTCCGGGGTTCGAAACCCTGCGTAGCATTCTGAAGTATTCTGACATGAGGTGCCCTGGGTTCGAAACCCAGCGTAGCATTCTGGAGTGTTCTGCCTGAAAGAGCCTTGGACACTGAACTCTAGACAGTGGAAACCAGACACCAGGTACTATGCACCAGACACCCGACACCAGAGAACCGAAAAGCCAGGACACCAGGACACCAGGACACAACACACCAGGATACCAGGTCACCAGGACACCAGGACACCAGGACACCAGGACACCAGGACACCTAGACACCAGGACACCTAGACACCTAGACACCAGGACACCTAGACACCAGGACACCTAGACACCAGGACACCTGGACACCTAGACGCCAGACGCTAGACGCACGACGCTAGACGCTGGACGCTAGACGCCAGACGCTGGGTACCCGGTGTGAGGTGTTAGGTGTTAGGTGCTAGACGTTAGACGTTAGGTGTTAGGCGCGAGGTGCATGGTGCATGGTGCATGGTGCATGGTGCAAGGTGCAAGGTGCAAGGTGCGAGGTGCAAGGTGCGAGGTGCAGGGTGCAAGCAAGTGCGAGGTGCAAGGTGCAAGGTGCAAGGTTAATGGTGTGAGGTGCAAGGTGCGAGGTGCAAGGTGCAAGGGTAATGGGGCAAGGTGCGAGGTGTAAAGTGCAAGGTGCGAGGTGGAAGGTGCTAGGTGGTAGGTGATGAGTGTTAGACACTCTGTTTTTATTGATTCATAGTATTAAAGAAAATAACAACTCTGGAATAAGGAACTCTGGGTTCGAAACCCTGCGTAGCATTCTGAAGTATTCTGACATGAGGTGCCCGGGGTTCGAGACCCTGCATGGCATTCTGGAGTATTCTGACATTAGGTACCCGGGGTTCGAAACCCTGCGTAGTATTCTGAAGTATTCTGATATTGGGTGCCCGGGGTTCGAGACCCTGCGTAGCATTCTGAAGTATTCTGACATGAGGTGCCCGGGGTTCGAGACCCTGCGTGACATTCTGTAGTGATAGGACATAAGGAGCCCGGGGTTCGAAACCCTGCGTAGCATTCTGAAGTATTCTGATATTGGGTGCCCGGGGTTCAAAACCCTGCGAGGCATTCCAAAGTATTCTGACATAGGGTACCCAGGGTTCGAAACCCTGCGTAGTATTCGGCAGTATTCTGATATTGGGTGCCCGGGGTTCAAAACCCTGCGAGGCATTCCCAAGTATTCTGACATAAGGTACCCGGGGTTCGAAACCCTGCGTAGTATTCGGAAGTATTCTGATATTGGGTGCCCGGGGTTCAAAACCCTGCGAGGCATTCCCAAGTATTCTGACATAGGGTACCCGGGGTACAAAACCCTGCGAGGCCTTCCCAAGTATTCTGACATAATGTACCCGGGGTTCGAAACCCTAAGTAGTATTCTGAAGTATTCTGATATTAGGTGCCCGGGGTTCGAAACCCTGCGAGGCATTCCTAAGTATTCTGACATAAGGTACCGGGGTTCGAAACCCTGCGTAGTATTCTGAAGTATTCTGATATTAGGTGCCCGGGGTACGAAACTCTGCGAGGCATTCTCAAGCATTCTGACATAAGGAACCCGGGGTTCGAAACCCTGCGTAGTATTCTGAAGTATTCTGATATTAGGTGCCCGGGGTTCAAAACCGTGCGAGGCATTCTCAAGTATTCTGACATAAGGTACCCGGGGTTCGAAACCCTGCGTAGTATTCTGAATTATTCTGATATGAGGTGCCCGGGGTTCAAAACCCTGCGAGGCATTCTCGAGTATTCTGACATAAGGTACCCGGGGTTCGAAACCCTGCGTAGTATTCTGAATTATTCTGATATGAGGTGCCCGGGGTTCAAAACCCTGCGAGGCATTCCTAAGTATTCTGACATAAGGTACCCAGGATTCGAAACCCTGCGTAGTATTCTGAGGTATTCTGATATTAGGTGCCCGGGGTTAGAACCCTTCGAGGCATTCCTAAGTATTCTGACATAAGGTGCCCAGGGTTCGAAACCCTGCGTAGCATTCTGACATGAGGTGCCCGGGGTTCGAAACCCTGCGTAGTATTCTGGAGTATTCTGACATAAGGTGCTGGGGTTCATAGCCCTGTGTAGTATTCTGGAGTATTCTGACATAAGGAACCCGGGGTTCGAAACCCTGCTCAGCATTCTGGTGTATTCTGATATTAGAAGCCCGGGGTTCGAAACCTTGCGAGGCATTCTGTAGTATTCTGACATAAGGAGCCCGTGGTTTAAAACCCCGCGAGGCATTCTGGAGTATTCTGGCATGAGGTGCCCGGGGTTCGAAACCCTGTGTAGTATCCTGGAGTATTCTGATATACAAAGCCCGGGGTTCGAAACCCTGCGTAGCATTCTGAAGTATTATGACATAAGGTTTCAGGGTTCAAATCCAGCGTAGCATTCTGGAGTATTCTGACATAAATTGGTCGGGGTTCGAAACCCTGCGTAGCATTCTGAAGTATTCTGATATAAGGAGCTCGGGGTTCGAAACCCCGCGTAGTTTTCTGGAGTATTCTTACATCAGGAGCCTGGGGTTCGAAACCCTGCGTATTTTTCTGAAGTATTCTGATATATGGTGACCGGGGTTCGAAACCCTGCGTAGCATCCGGGAGTATTCCGATATTAGGAGCCCGGGAAACCTTACACCAGACACCAGATATCAGACACCAGACACCAGACACCAGACACTAGGACACCAGGACACCAGGACACCAGGACACAAAAACCGGGACACCAGGACACCAGGACACCGGGACACCAGGACACCAGGACACCAGGACACCAGGACACCAGGACACCTGTACACCTAGACACCAGGACACCTAGACACCTAGACACCTAGACACCTAGACACCTAGACATCTAGACACCCAGACACCTAGACACCTAGACAACTAGTCACCTAGTCACCTAGACACCAGACGCTCGATGCCAAACACTGAAATCCGGTGTAAGGTGTTGAGTGTTAGGATGCAAGGTGTTAGGTGCAAGGAGCAAGGTGCAAGGTGCAAGGTGCTAGGTGCAAGGTGCATGGTGCGAGGTGCATGGTGCAAGGTGCGTGGTGCAAGGTGCAAGGTGCAAGGTGCAAGGAAGTGCAAGGTGCAAGGTGCAAGGTGCAAGCAAGTGCATGGTGCAAGGTGCGAGGTTAAGGTGCAAGGTGCAAGGTGCAAGGTGCAAGGTGCGAGGTGCGAGGTGCGAGGTGCGAGGTGCGAGGTGCGAGGTGCAAGATTCCAAGGGGTAGTGGGAAGGTCGAAGGTTGTATGGAGAAGGGGGTAGGTGGTAGGCGATGGGTGTTAAGTGTTGATTGTTGGGTGTTGGACACTGAGTCTTGTTCTATCGATTTTTTCGAAACTTAGTATCATAGATACAATTTTTATGAAATTGTGATCTCGGGGTTCGAAACCCTGCGTAGCATTGTAGAATTATTCTGACATAAGGAGCCCGGGGTTCGAAACCCTGCGTAACATGAAGAATTATTCTGACATAAGGAGCCCGGGGATCAAAACCCTGCGAGGCATTCCGAAGTATTCTGAGATAAGGAGCCCGGGGTTCGAAACCCAGCGAATCATTGTAGAGTATTCTGACCCCAGAAAGACTGGGGTTAGAACCCTGCGTAGCATACTGGATAATTCTGATATAAGAAGCCCGAGGTTCGAAACCCTAGGAGGCATTCTTGAGTACTCTGACATTAGGAGCCCAGGGTTCGAAACCCTGCGTAGCATTCTAGAGTATTCTGATATAAGGAGCTTGGGGTTCGAAACCCTGCGTAGCAATCTGAAGTATTCTGACATGAGGGCACGGGGTTCGAAACCCTTCGTAGTATTCTAGAGTATTCTGATATAAGGAGCTTGGGGTTCGAAACCCTGCGTAGCAATCTGAAGTATTCTGACATAAGGAGCCCAGGGTTCGAAACCCTGCGTAGCATTCTGTAGCATTCTGACATAGGGAGCCCAGGGTTCGAAACCCTGCGTAGCAATCTGATGTACTCTGACATAAGGAGCCCAGGGTTCGAAACCCTGCGTAGCATTCTGTAGTATTCTGTTATAAGGAGCCCGAGGTTCGAGACCCTGTGAGGCATTCTGTAGTATTCTGATAGAAGGAGCCCGGGGTTCGAGACCCTGCGAGGCATTCTGTAGTATTCCAACTTTAGGAGCCCAGAGTTCGAAACCCTGCGTAGCATTCTAGAGTATTCTGAATTAAGGAGCCCAGGGTTCAAAACCCTGCGAGGCATTTTCAAGTATTCTGACATAAAAAGCTCGGGGTTCGAATCCCCGCGTTGCATTCTGTAGTACTCCAACTTTAGGAGCCCGGGGTTCAAAACCCCGAGTGGCATTCTGGAGGATTCTGACTTGGGGTGCTTGGGGTTCAAAACCCTGCGTAGTATTCCGAAGTATTCTGATAGGAGTAGAACGGGGTTCGAAACCCTGCGTAGTATTCTGAATTATTCTGACATGATGGACCGGGGAAACCTAATACCAAGACAACAACACCGAGACACCGAGACACCGAACCACCGAGACATCGAGACAGCTAGACACCAGGACACCGAGACACCGAGACACCGAGACACCGAGACAGCTAGACACCAGGACACCAGGGCAACGAGACACCGAGACAGCGAGACAGCGAGACACCAGGACACCGAGACACCGAGACAGCGAGACAGCGAGACACCAGGACACCGAGACACCGAGACACCGAGACACCGAGACCTGCGTAGCATTCTGGAGTATTCTGACATGAGGTACACGGGGTTCGAAACCCTGCGTAGCATTCTGAAGTATTCTGACATGAGGTCCCCGGGGTTCGAAACCCTGCATGGCATTCTGGAGTATTCTGACATTAGGTACCCGGGGTTCGAAACCCTGCGTAGTTTTCTGAAGTATTCTGATATTAGGTGCCCGGGGTTCGAGACCCTGCGTGACATTCTGTAGTGATAGGACATAAGGAGCCCGGGGTTCGAAACCCTGCGTAAAATTCTGAAGTATTCTGATATTTGGTGCCCGGGGCTCAAAACCCTGCGAGGCATTCCCAAGTATTCTGACATAAGGTACCCGGGGTTCGAAACCCTGCGTAGTATTCGGAAGTATTCTGATATTGGGTGCCCGGGGTTCAAAACCCCGCGAGGGATTCCCAAGTATTCTGACATAAGGTACCCGGGGTTCGAAACCCTGCGTAGTATTCGGAAGTATTCCGATATTGGGTGCCCGGGGTTCAAAACCCTGCGAGGCATTCTCAAGTATTCTGACATAAGGTACCCGGGGTTCGAAACCCTGCGTGGTATTCTGAAGTATTCTGATATTAGGTGCCCGGGGTCCAAACCCTGCGAGGCATTCCTAAGTATTCTGACATAAGGTGCCCAGGGTTCGAAAACCTGCGTAGTATTCTGAATTATTCTGATATTAGGTGCCCGGGGTTCAAAACCCTGCGAGGCATTCCCAAGTATTCTGACATAAGGTAACCGGGGTTCGAAACCCTGCGTAGCATTCCAGAGTATTCTGACATAAGGAGCCCAGGGTTCGAAACCCTGCGTAGCAATCTGATGTACTCTGACATAAGGAGCCCAGGGTTCGAAACCCTGCGTAGAATTCTGTAGTATTCTGACATAAGGAGCCCAGGGTTCGAAACCCTGCCTAGCAATCTGATGTACTCTGACATAAGGAGCCCAGGGTTCGAAACCCTGCGTAGCATTCTGTAGTATTCTGACATAAGGAGCCCGAGGTTCGAGACCCTGTGAGGCATTCTGTAGTATTCTGATAGGAGCCCGGGGTTCGAGACCCTGCGAGGCATTCTCGTAGTATTCCAACTTTACGAGCCCAGGGTTCGAAACCCTGCGTAGCATTCTAGAGTATTCTGAATTAAGGAGCCCAGGGTTCAAAACCCTGCGAGGCATCTTCAAGTATTCCGACATAAGAGGCTCGGGGTTCGAATCCCCGCGTTGCATTCTGTAGTATTCCGACAAAAGGAGCCCGGAGTTCGAAACCTTGCGAGGCATTCTGTAGTACTCCAACTTTAGGAGCCCGGGGTTCAAAACCCCAAGAGGCATTCTGGAGGATTCTGACTTGAGGTGCTTGGGGTTCAAAACCCTGCGTAGTATTCTGGATTATTCTTATATGAGGAGCCCGGGGTTCGAAACCCTGCGTAGTATTCTGGAGTATTGTGACATGAGGAGCCCGGGGTTCGAAACCCTGCGTAGTATTCTGAAGTATTCTGAAATAAGGTGCCCGGGGTTCGAAACCCTGCGTAGCATTCTGGAGTATTCTGACATGAGGGACCGGGGAAACTTAATACCTGGACAACAACACCGAGACACCGAGACACCGAGACACCGAGACACCGAGACAGCTAGACACCAGGACACCGAGACACCGAGACACCGAGACAGCGAGACACCAGGACACCAGGGCAACGAGACACCGAGACACCGAGACAGCGAGACACCGAGACACCGAGACACCAGGACACCAGGGCAACGAGACACCGAGACAGCGAGACAGCGAGACACCAGGACACCGAGACACCGAGACACCGAGACACCAGGACACCGAGACACCGAGACACCGAGACACCGAGACCTGCGTAGCATTACGGAGTATTCTGACATGAGGAGCCCGGGGTTCGAAACCCTGCGTAGCATTCTGGAGTATTCTGACTCAAGGAGCCCGGGGTTCGAAACCCTGCGTAGCATTCTGAAGTATTCTGACATAAGGTGCCCGGGGTTCGAAACCCTGCGAGGCATTCTGGAGTATTCTGACTCAAGGAGCCCGGGGTGCGAAACCCCGCGTAGCATTCTGAACTATTCTGACATAAGGTGCCCGGGGTTCGGAACCCTGCGTAGCATTCTGGAGTATTCTGACATAAGGTGCCCGGGATTCGAAATTCTGCGTAGCATTCTGGAGTATTCTGATATTAGGTGCCCGGGGTTCGAAACCCTGCATATAGCATTCTGAAGTATTCTGACATAATGTGCCCGGGGTTCGAAACCCTGCGTAGCATTCTGAAGTATTCTGACATAAGGTGCCCGGGGTTCGAAACCCTGCGAGGCATTACGGAGTATACTGACATAAGGAGCACGGGGTTCAAAACCCTGCCAGGCATTCTGAAATATTCTGATTTAAGGTGCCCGGGGTTCGAAACCCTGCGTAGCATTCTGGAGTATTCTGACTCAAGGAGCCCGGAGTTCGAAACCCTGCGTAGCATTCTGAGGTGTTCTGACATAAGGAGCCCGGGGTTAGAAACCCTGCGAGGTATTCTGGAGTATTCTTACATAAGGAGCCCGGGGTTCGAAACCCTGCGTAGCATTCCGAAGTATTCTGACATAAGGAGTCCGGGGTTCGAAACCCTGCGTAGCATTCTGAGGTATTCTGACATAAGGTGCCCGGGTTCGAAACCCTGCGTAGCATTCTGAATTATTCTGACATAAGGTGCCCGGTGTTCGAAACCCTGCGTAGCATTCTGAAGTATTCCAGCTTTAGGAGCTTGGGTTTCGGAACCCTGCGGAGCATTCTGAATTATTCTGATATAAGGAGCCCGGGGTTCGAAACCCCGCCTAGCATTATCAAGTATTATGATATGAGGAACCCGGGAAACCTCATACCAGGACACCAGGACACTATTCTGGACAGCATTCTGGAGTATTCTGACATAAGAAGCCCCGGGTTCAAAACCCTGCGAGGCATTCCGGAGTAGTTTGATATTAGGGGCCAAGGGTGTGAAACTCTGCGTGGCATTCTGGAGTATTCTGACATAAGGAGCCCGCGGTTCGAAACCCTGCGTAGCATCCCGGATTAACTTTTCTGATTTTTTTTCTGGGTACTGAGCCACGAGTCTGGCCACAACGTGTTCCACTCCTCGAGTCAGCTCTCTGGCGTTGACCTGCGATACTACTAGACCGACACCTCAACAAGTACTGCGCCACGAGTCTGGCCACAACGTGTTCCACTCCTCGAGGCGGCTCTCTGGCGTTGACCTGCGATACTACTAGACCGACACCTCAACAAGTACTGCGTCATGAGTCTGGCCACAACGTGTTCCACTCCTCGAGTCAGCTCTCTGGCGTTGACCTGCTTCACTACTAGACCGACACCTCAACAAGTACTGCGCCACGAGTCTGGCCACAACGTGTTCCACTCCTCGAGTCAGCTCTCTGGCGTTGACCTGCGATACTACTAGACCGACACCTCAACAAGTACTGCGTCATGAGTCTGGCCACAACGTGTTCCACTCTTCGAGGCGGCACACTCTCTCGAAAAACATGTATGTGATTTTCTTGCATTATTTTTTCACATGTATCCTCATCAAGGTCTGGATCATTTATGTTTTTTTTTTCAATCATATTTTCTCGTATTAACTTGTATATAAATATATGAGAAATGATTATATTTAGAGGTATTTTAGTCGTTTAAATTTATTTATTAATCAATTAGATGGTCAACATTTCGGCTAATCCATGTTAGCCTTGTCAAGAGCTAAAATTATCATTATTACAACAATCTACACCAGCACACAAGATTAAAAAAATATTACGAGTCAATAGAAAGAAAAATATATACACATTTATGTATGTGTATATATAAATATTATCAATATATCCATATTTAAGTATCGCACCCATACTTTTCAAGTTGGATGATCCAAAAATAACTGGATTAATTTTTTCATAATAAATCTTTATAACTCAAAAATCATCAATTTCCGAATTGTCTAACCAACTTCCCGTGGTTTTGTTCGTTTCTGACAGAATGCACCGCTACGAGATAAGCTTCAAGCCCGACTTGTCGACAGTTTCGCTTCGTCCTGCGGCGCCATTCCTCGGTTTTCACCCAGAAGAAGTTCATCACGACTTGTTTCTCCAAGGTTTCCCACAGTACGTAAAGCAAATGTTTGGATGATGTTAATTGGCCATGACCTCTAATCAGTAGAGTGATATTTATTAGTGTATTTTGTTTCCTAAATTTCAGCTACTACAAGTCTATCAATTGTAATGTAAATTACTGTCAGCCCGCACACAAGAATATTATATCCTTAGGTGAGTTCTGTTCTGTATCATTTTGTTTTTGTCTTGTTTAATGTTATTGTGCTGTATTTAACAGTTTATCTACGATATTAATTTATAAATACTAATTATTGCATGGGTACTATTACCATTTTTTTTCTTTGCTCATTATTACTGTTTCCTTCTTTGTTTTACTGTTTATTACTTTCAAAATTAATTGCTTCTGTATTTAAATATTGAACTTCAAGTACTTATTTGTAACTGTTTTTTTTCCTAGCCCTTCACGAGACCCATATACCAGTGCTTCTACAATTAGAATAAAATGAAAAAATATGAATGATGAATGAAATTGATAGGCCAGTTATACAAATTTAGGCTACTGTATTTATTCTCAAAAGTGATCGATCGGTTTCCTGTATGTTAAACCTGAGTACTAATTTCTTGTTTGATCCATAAATTCAGGACTAAAAACTGTTTTCCACTCCTCCCGTCAAGTTAGGGCTGGGCTCACTAGAATGGGTTGGATTTTTGGGTAAGGGGGGACTTGTTTAGGGTAATTGTTAGGTTAAGAGAGGTACATTTTGGGTGGAGGGTGGTAAGGGGATTGGTGGAGTTGAAAACAGTTCCTCATCTACTCGGACGTTACAAGCGTACACAAATTTGATATATTTCGGGTCACTGAAAATGACGAGTTTTTAAACCTAATCGAATATGCTTTTTAAAAATACAGGAAACCTATATCCATCGTTTTTCAATAGACCAGGAAAGTAGAAACATCCACGCATCTAGAATATTTTTCTGTAATAAACAGCGTGAACTTTAAAATGTTAATTACTGTGAAGATGTATTCAGTTCTGGTCTTGCTAAAATTGCATAATCTGAACTTTATTATTATTAAACACGTTCAAATGAGAGAGTAAAATCTTGTTTATTTATCTGCGTGCCCCCCCCCCCCCCCCCCAACCCTTTTCCCTCGGTGGTAGTTGTCAATATTTACATGGTGTTGCATAAGTTAACAATAAAATGAGTATACAATACTCCTATTAACCAAAACGAATTTACCCGTTTTGATTTGCCATTTCCGAAGTATGTCAACTTGGCTCCCCACCTTTGAAAAGATTTGAATCTTTCATTATGTTATTGGAATGTACTCATTCATTTCGAAAGTCTTACCACCTAACTACATTGAGGGACAGTTTATCAAGGGACACAATATATGGTCCCACATGACTAACCACCTTATGTCGATAAGGTAGTTGCACACAGCTGCTGTCTGCTTGCCTTTTGTAGTGCTAGGCCTATTTATTGACGTTTAGTTTTCACTTTGTGGGCCTACGCCTACAATTATAATGAAAGTAAGCGTCTTTCTATTTTAATTAGACCGCATCGATTATGACGATAGCGGTGATGTACTTACAAGTAATTGTCTTGTAGGCCTAGACCCTAGTTGTTTACTTTCATTTAATTCCCTCGACATAATATTATGAGAGGTAGGCCTCCATGCTCATTGAGGTTAGGTTAGGTGCGAATGTAGACGTATATTTTAGTGGTGCTCGCGGTTTAAATCAACAATGTGGCATTTGAAGTGATATGTTTGCCAAGTTATTGATGATTGACAATGTTTTGAAATAGCGTGTGACAAGTGTGATGAATAAATAAAATTATTTGCAACTGTCAGTGCAGAAAAATAACTTGTTTTTGTGACGGGGGCATTGTAAACAGTGTGGCCACCGCATCATTTTTATAGGCCAGTGACTTGGTTGCTTGAGTAGGGCTTGGACCAATCATAGGTCTCCATCATGGCTGTATGGTTCTAGAAGTTTGAGCGCACGTGGATACACTTCGATCAAAGCGTACGTATGCCATAGTCTGCCTACAATTTGCTCTCGTTATGGATAATCGTACACCAGAAGACGAAGATTTCCCAGGCCGTCTTCTACATCAGGTAATAGCTGTGCGATATTTTCAAAATTTGAAACACGATTAATTTGATACCAATTGTGGTGATTGTCGTCAACTGGCAAGCGTAGGCTTGTTGAACATGTAAAGTCACAGGCGTAATTAATCGTTGTTTCAGGCGGCGTTATGGGACAACGCCGAGCTTTTAGAGGACCTGCTGCGTGGGGAACAGGTGGCGCACATAGACAGCCAGGATTCTTGGGGGCGTACGCCACTTCACGCTGCCGCTACTACGAATAATTCTAGATGTCTATCCGTCTTGCTGCAAGCTGGAGGTAAGCTTGTTCTTCAGAGTTGTATATTTCATTGTATCTACTGACTCCTATTTATTGAATTCATGATAGTGACTAGTAGAAACTTTGTCACTTGAAACTTCTGATGTCTATTTTCAAATCTTTTTGGTGTTTTACCGGTATTATTTAGACAAGGGGGATCTACCGTATTTCGACTTATAGTTTCGTAGGAGGAAGGTGTTTGTTTTTTGCCATCAGCAGGTCTATGCCCAGTAGTAATAGGTCAATTGAATTAATAACAGATAGGCCTAGGCATCTTTAATTTATTTTTTCATATGAATGCCATTTATGGTAAAGCTGCAATATTTTAAAGCCGACGTCCTATAAGCTAGATAATGCTACCAGTAGGCCTACTGTTGTTTGTTTTGAAACTTATTTGTAAGACTATATAGGCCTAAAACTTCTTTGTTTTATAATTGTAGGACTAAACAAAAAATATCCTTCTGTAGGCCTATAATACATAATAATATTTTCAAAAATAAAAGGTCTTGAAAATTATTGCTAAATATTATCCAATTCCCACCTTGTGGTTCTTGAATGTTTATTTTAATCATTTTCACGCTGTGAAATCTCACAAAGTTTTAATTGCCAGTGATGATGTATTAATATGCATGAGCATTGAGTTGTGGTTGGGAAAGAGTATTGAAAAATAAAGGAATGGAATTGAGTTGACGTAACGTAAAGAGACTGATCCTGAAATGAAATAAGTTCACGTAATAGGCCTGAGGATTTGTGACGAGTTATCTAAAATCTGTTTCTTTTTCCAATTTCAGCCAAGGCAAATATCCCGTGTGGACCGCGAGGGGAAAACAGGGTAAGTTGAAGTTTTTCTAACTAAGCTTTTTTTTACTACCGGTACAGGTTTTTAAGAAAAATACAATGATGAATTACTACTATTATTGGCTCTTATTTAGTCGTAGCTTATTTGACAAAACCAATATTATTATCATGTAGGCCTACTAATCTATGGTGAATAAAGAAGACAAAACAATAAGCATTTTCAGATCATTTTTAGATTCTTAGGGTGGATTGCAAAGACGAAGTTTGAACCCTGGCCTACCTGAAACGCCGTCTAAGTACAAAATTGCATTGCCTCTACAATACAAATTTGTACCTAGACGGCGTCTAAAGAAGACCGGGGTTTATACTCCGTCTCTGCAATCCTTTCTTACATTTATAGATTTTACTTTATAGAATAAAAGAACCGGCACATGCAGCGCAGTGGTTAACACGCTCGCTTCGTGTGATCCGGGAGGCGATGTCCGATCCCCACCGCCGACCATCTTTACAGGGGTTTTTCATGGTTTTCCTCTGTAGTCTAGGCTAATGCCAGGATGGTTCCTACAAGAAGTCAGCCATGACTGCTTCCTTCCCATTACCCAAAAACCTTCATCTCATCATGGAGTTGTATTGTACTGGAGGTATAACTCCGTGCTAAAAGCTCGGCCCACTTGATCACAACTAATAGTGGGTAACGGCAGCCATGTTCCCTACTCAAGCTGATTGTTGTCAGGTGTAGGCCGAACGAAACTTGTTTTATATTTAGTGTCTGAATTCAGGCCTTCTATAATATTACATAATGTAATAATGCAGAAGGCCTTGCCTTCTATATTTTTACATAATGTAATATTATAGAAGGCCTTGCTAGATTACCAATGTGGGAGTAGCTCCAACTGGCAGTTGAAAAGAACATGTCCGCCATTTCGAAGTAACCGGAAGTATGGGATCTGGTACATGGCTCGGCACTGAGATAGACCTCCATATATACAACTCCATGATCTCATCATCCCATCATCTCATTAATCATCCATCCGACGCCATTAGATCTGCGCTATCATAACAGTGCGTCGTTAAACCTAATATAAAAAAAGAATTAAAGAGCGTTTAAATCGTTGTTGTGTGTCGTTCCAGACGCCCCTGCACGTGAGCGCGGAGCACGGCCACATCGGTAACGTTCAGCTGTTGCTGGCCCACCGGGCTCACATCGTCGCGCGGGACAACAACGGGCTGACTCCGCTCGACATCGCAGAGAAGTCCGAACACGTCGAGTGCATGCTGGTTCTCAAGCAGTCGGCCGGTGAGTCCCACAACTAGAGATTGTTAGACGAGCGTAGCGAAGATTTTCATTCTGTATACCGAAAAAATTTGGGCTTGGTTTTTATGTTTTTATGTTTTTTTTTTTTTTTTTTTGGTTCTCCACAGGTCAAATGGCCACAGCTATCAACTTCAAACTTTTTTTCAATATGGTTCCTCATCTAACTTAGATCTGTATAGTTTTGTGGCATTATCGGGGGGTAACTTTTTTTTTATGAATTTTAGAAATTGAAAAAATAACCATTAGAATAACATGGCGGAAAAAAAAAGAAATATTTTTATTTTCCAAAAAAATTGAATTTCGCCTGAAGTTGAATTACATTTTGATACACATTTCTAAAAAAATTCAGCTTGATCGGGTCAGCCATTTTGAAGAAAAAAACATGAGATGTGCTAAATTGGTACCACTCGAAGCAGTTTTTACCTATACTATTACTATTCGCTTGTCTAACAACGCATATATGTCGTTTTCCTAGTTATTCTTAATTAGTGTTTTTTTTTATCTAGTCCTTTTCTTACAATTCAGTCCCTTCAATAGTTCCTTGCCACAAAGAATACCTTAGTGAGTTTTGGGTAAAATCGCTTGCATAATTTTTGATTAAAGGATGAAATTTTGAAATCGACATGAAAATAGATATAACTAAAATCCTAAAATTTGAGCCAAGTGGAATAAATAGATTAAATACAGAAGTAAAAAATTACAATTTTTTTTTCTGAAGATAGTTTTTAATACCTACTTTCATAGCATTTTTCTAGTTATAGCCTTGTTTGTAATTAATAAATAAATTAATTAATTACAAAAATACAGTTGTTTCTGTATTTTTACAAGAATTTCTTCAATTAAATCATGTTTGAGGAAGAAAGCTGTGAAAATACCTTTTCATGAAATTCCCTGTTCACAGTTATGTTGTATGAACGATCGACGGTTTTCCCCTATCTATTACCATTAGCGGTCGGGCGTTTCAAGTCGTCAGATAATGATGATGCCATAAATCATTTTAAAAGAGAACATTGGCAGACTGAAATGACACCTTACAAATCGTGATTACCATATTTAATCTAAATTACTGTGAAATATGATGCTTGGTCTCTCTCTCTCTCTCCCTCTCTCTCTTTCTCTCCCTCTCTCTCTTTCTCTCCCTTTCTCTCTTTCTCTCCCTCTCTCTCTTTCTCTCTCTCTGTCTCTCTTTCTCTTTTTTTCTCCCTCTTTCTCTATCTTCTCTCTCCTTTCTTTCTCTGTCTCCTCTCTTCTCGCTCTTTTCTCTGTCTCTCGCATTCTCTGTTTCTCTCTTTCTCTCTCTCTCTCTCCCTATTCCCTCGCTCTGTACCCTTCTAGGAGGAGGTCCCTCCTCTATGTTCTCCCTCTCTCTTTCCCTCTCTTCTCTCTCTCTCTCCCCCCTCTCTTTCTCTCTCCCCCCTCTCTTTCTCTCTCTTTATTCCACATCTCTCTGTCTTCTCTCTCTCTCTCTCTCTCTCTCTCTCTCTCTCTCTCTCTCTCTCTCTCTCTCTCTCTCGCCCATGCGCCATCACCTGGTGATGTTATTGTCTACATGTAGCCTCACAACAGGTATAATTAGTGACCGATTATCATTAGATTAACCACTTCTTGTCCAGCACAGAACCAGCTGTTTCACTTCGTTGTCCAACTGTAGGCCACGGTCTACCAACTTATGAACCTAAAAACCCACTTATTCTTCGACGGTTCCAACTATTTTCGGTGATTTTTCACATATCACTCATCTGTGAACCACTGGCTAGCACACTGAACCGTCATTCAGGAGACCGGGGCTCGATTCCCACCAGGGAAGACCATCCTGACAGGGGTTTTACGTAAAGTAAAGTTGACAAATTCTTCAGATTGGGTTGGTTTAGGTTAGTCCGAGGGGTTAACAACTCCTGAAATCAGGTGTACACTTGCCATGAAATCCCCTTGAAATCCCTGAAATCACTTGAAATCCCTGAAATCTCCTGAAATCAGGTGTACACTTGCCATGAAATCCCTGAAAATCACTTGAAATCCCTGAAATCTCCTGAAATCGGGTGTACACTTGCCATGAAATCCCATTGAAATCTCCTGAAATCTCCTGAAATCAGGTGTACACTTGCCATGAAATCCCATTGAAATCCCATTGAAATCCCTGAAAATCTCTTGAAATCTCTGAAATCAGGTGTACACAAAATGTGCGAGTTATAAACCCCTCGGGTTAGTCTAGCCACAACAACAACAACAACAACAACAACAGCAGCAACAACGTGCGCGCGCATGTGGTGACAAAGACCGGCTGGTGTATTGTAGTGGGAATGAGGTAAAGAAGGCGTGTTTACAGACAGAAGGTTAATCGGGTGAACTTCCTCCATAATACACTCAGTTGTGACTTGTTGCTCGCGGCGGCAACTCGCAGGCTGGGGCTTGTTTCGTGTGACAGGTCGGGACTACCGATAGGCACTGCTGTTTCATAGCAGAGACGGTCGTTCGGGGCCGCTAACTGTCACTCGCAGGCTAGGCAGCACACCAAATCCTCGAAAACCCATATCTTAGAAAACCCATATCTTAGAAAACCCATATCTTAGAAAAACCATTTGGCCGACAGTTCATGACCAAATCTCAGAAAACCTATATCTTCGAAAACCCAAATCTTAGAAAACCCACATTTCAGAAAACCCACAACTCCGAAAACCCATTCGTCCGACACTTCGTTAACTCGAGTGACCAAATCTCAGAAAACCCACATCTCCGAAGAGGCGTGGCGCGTGCGACTGATGGGTGGAGCTTCAACCGTACAGTCTTTGCCTACAGCAGTCATATAATTAGATGAGCGTAGCGAAGATTTTCACTGAACTCTTACGGAACTTTGTCTGTGCGTTTTTTTTTTTTTTTTTTTTTTGTTTGTTTGTAAACACTGCACAGGTCGCAGGGTTAGACCGATCGACATGAAACTTTTTTTTTATATGCAAACTTATCCAACTTAGAACTGTATAGTTTTGAGGTCTAATCGGTTGGACCATTTTTGAGAAACATCATTTAGAAGTTTCTAAAACCCCATAAGATTTGGCTGAGCGGAAAAAATTGAAAAATTAAATCTCTTCAATATGATTCAAATTTTCCACAAATGTGAACACAAGAATAATATACATGAATAAAAATTTGGTTCGATATTCGGACCAGCCGTTTTGGAGAAAATAATATAATAAATGTATTTTATTCATTGAAAAGAAGAAATATTAGTTGAAAAATGTTGCATTGTCGAAGTCACGGCTTTCTAGATTCACTGACATCGGATGAAGTTCATTTCAAATGATCAAGGTTTGTAGAGTTTTCGATTATACTTTATACAGACATCTCGCTCATCGTACAACGCACATCCTGCGTTTGCCTAGTTATATACCAATCGCTTCCCAGTCCCACGGACTTGTGGACAGACTGTGGCGTCGGTCGCACATCAATCTGAAAATTGTATGGTATTTATAAATATGTTTGAGCCAATCAGTCATTCACTTTTTCTGAAATAATTCTATCAGAACATTGGTGAAAAAATCGGGGAAATATCCTCAGAGGGAAAGTGATCAATCAGAAAATAAGTTCCAATCATTTAATTATTTTGGATCCTAGAGCCACATTATTTGTTCTTAATTGTTATTCCTGAAAATTACTTTACATGAAGATCGAGGAAGAATTTATTCAAAGTTTAACGATCCATCAACTGAGTCATCGCGCGTTCTCATCGCGGCGTTCTCAGTGGTCACTAACTGACTTGCAGACAAATGATCGCTCACCGGACCTGACTGTTAGCATACGCCAGAGATGAAACGGGTACACATGTTTCATAGGCCAAACATTTCTGCTCGAAGAAATATTTGAGGTGAACTTTGCAGCACAGTTATTTGCCATTTCTAGGGCGCGGTTTTGAATCGTTTATTTACATTGAGCGCTGACCTCTTCGGTCAACCGTTTTCGTCAGTCCACCAACGACTTCCATTAGCGCTTGTATGGTTCGAATTACGAAGTCGCCTCTGACGCAGCCAATGAGAATAAAATTCAAGTATTTCAATTGTTTGGTCGGCAGAGTCAAAATATGATATCGAAAATGATTCTGAATTGAGGATATTCCGAGGGGTGAACAACTAATTAGAACAAGTATGTTTATTAGAAATTTCATCAGAAATATTATCTATTTCAGGTAGAAATATTTATCATATTTTTCTAGCCGTAGTTATAGGCCCTATACAGTGAATTAAAGCGATAACAAGTTGATATTTTACTCCATTCAGGTGAAAGATCTATTATTCTATTCGACTGTATTCCTGGGCTAATCTGGTATGTTACGGAAATCTATAGATAAGCACATTGAGTTCAAAATAATTATTACTCCCTTCAATAGTTCTCAAGTTTGGTTGGTTGTATTCTTAATAGGTATCTTAAGAGCTTTGATTGGTGCACAAAACTACATACAACTTTTTTTCATCGATACTTCCCAATTTATGTGAAACTTTGGAATAATGTAGATCATTAATACATTGAAATTCCGTTAAAATTTGAATTCATTTCAAGGAACGTTATTCCTTGTATTTCTTCTCTGGATTATTCTTAAGAGCCCATGGGAGTCGATTTAGCGGAATATCAGTTTTTTGGTGATGACTTTTGAACGGTGAGAAATATCAAAATACTGAAAACGAAGAAACACAGAT
Organism: Brachyptera putata; assembly: GCA_907164805.1. Taxonomy (NCBI): domain Eukaryota; kingdom Metazoa; phylum Arthropoda; class Insecta; order Plecoptera; family Taeniopterygidae; genus Brachyptera; species Brachyptera putata. The sequence continues at coordinate 2,428,310 of OU015473.1, forward strand.
ATTTTCAATATCTTCAAGTTGGTGTAAGTGATAAGTATTTATCTCACATCGCATAATCGTCAGGATTGTACGCTAAAAATGTGTATTTTTAAGCGTACACTCCTGACGATCAGGCGATTGAAGATAAATAGTTATTATTTGAACCATAATAAAGGCATTGAAAATTTCTGTGTATCTTCGTTTTCAGAATTTCGATATCTCATACCGTTTAAAAGTTATCACCAAAAAAATCGACTCCCATGGACTCTTAAGAGGTTTTTGACATTTCGGAAATAGGTCTTCTCAAATGTAGTGCAACCGATTGCACCTTAAAGTTATATGTAAATTATCACGTAGCATCGAAGTAGATGATTACACTTCTGAATGCCAAGTTTCATCTAAATTTGTACTTTTATTTGACCTGTGGAAGGCCAAGAAGAGAAAAAATATTCATTTTTTCCCAGTACACTGTACGGTGACGTTGAGTCTTCGCTTCGCTCATCCAACAAGGTATATGCATTGATTGCTTACTTAGTTACAATCCATCATTTGAATCAGTCATTACTTTAGCTTAAGATAGTTTCGATCTTTTTCGAAACAAGGAAAAGAAAATAGGGGACGTTTTAGGAACAGGCGACAGGTCGAGGATTGAAGTAGGGAAAGGAGTAGGCCTGTACGGACTCCCATGTGGAGATTGTATGCCGACGTATGAGGGGAAGACTGTCCTGTAAGAAGGGTAGAGGTTACACAGGAAAGCAGTGGAGAGAAAGGATTTTAGAAATTGCCTGTGGGAACATGCTGCGAAAACGGCGCATTCCATAAATTTTGAAAATGCTCACATTATAGGCATATCAAAAGGAGATCTATCACTACCTAGACCATAATAAGAGAGGCAATTGAGATTGAAATAAGACTTGATATAATGAGATCGCGATCATATGGTCGCCGCGATCATATGATCGCGGCGATTCGCGGGCATTAAGATCGCGGCGACCATATGATCGCAGACGAATGATCGCGGTGACCATATGATCGCGGACTAAAAGATCGCGGACAAAAAGATCGTGGACAAATACATTCCGGCGATCATATGATCGCAGACAAATGATCGCGGTGATCATATGGGCGCGGAAAAAAAGTTCGCGGCGACCATATGATCGCGGGCAATAAGTTCACGGCACTAATTCACTCATTAGAACTAATTCAGCACTAAATATGTGCCGAATTTGAGCCTGATCGCTTCCATGGGCGGTGCTGGAACCTTTGAGAAGAACCCTCATAACTTTCGAACGGAGGCAGCACTAATTCTGGAATTCACGGCACTAATTAGAACTAATTCAGCACTAAATATGTACCAAATTTGAGCTCGATCACTTTTATGATCGGTGCCAACTTCACGCACCTGAGCGCCGCGCGCGAAATTCGAATGCCGAACCGTCAAAAACGTACTGTACTGATAACTAAGATATATTGGCTTTGGTGAATGATAAATGAGGTTTAATGGCAGATTTAGTGACAGATTATTCTATAATATATTGTTGGATAGTAGGAAGGAGTCGGTCGTGGCCTTTTTCCAAGAAACCATCCCAGTATGAACCGAAACGACAGATGGAAACCACGAAATATCTCGTGTCAGGATGGTCGAGCACGGCGGGAATTGAACCCCGGTCTCATAACTGATCTTTATAGCGTGTATGACGTTTATCTTGGTTATCATTATAGTGCCTCGTTGATGAAACAGTAGGAGGCTTGATAAGCTACTAAAAGCATGAAGGGTAACTGGGTATAATACATATTTCTTCGATTTTTTACATCACTCAACATTCACCAAATCGAGCTAAAAAATTGATGATTGTGGCAATGTATGTTGTTACTATTGACCCCGTATACCGGTCAATTGTAACACACAGACGGGTCACTTGTAAGACCATGTACACATTACATTTTGTGATGACTTTTGAGCTTGATTACCATTTTTTAATTAGCTACATTCAATGCCACAATACAGGGAATATATATAGCATATATATGAATAGTACACGAATAGTACACAAGAAACAATACAGGAAATGAAACTTCTTCCAATTATCCTCTCGATATCTAACCGGGGTATGTAGCGCAAATCTTGTCAATGGCATGCTGCGAGGCTAGAGTTTGTTACAATTGTCCCACAGCACCTAATTTCGTCAAGTGAACAATATATGTTACTCCTTTTTTTTAATGTTGCTTAACGACCCCACCGACAGCTAGGTTATACGGGGACACGAATGAGCGGGTGATAATGAAAATATGAAGGGATGAATGGTGAAAGGACACTTACAAAAACCCATGCCTTATGCGGGACTCGAACCCACGCCCAACGGTGACTTCAGTTACTACCGCTAGCGATAATTGATTTAGCCACCGGGGCGGCCAATGTTACTCATCACATGTTGTTTATCGAAATATATTATACAGTTGATAGTACTAACCATTCAATACTGTATCTATACACACAATTACCAAGAGAATCAGCTAAGATCATAACATGCCAGACAAAAGACAAGCTTTTTCTGAAAAGTTACTCGAAATGTGTCAGAACATACATTTTTCTTCCTAGAGCGCAGTCTTTTCACTGCACATACGTGAAAATTACGTCAGACATACTACTGCCTTCTATGGCGGATTTTTCAAAATATCTAGCGCTAGTTCACGATCACAAATGTGAGGCTGAGAGTCGTTGTTACAATCGTCCTGTGTTACTTTCGTCCCTGGTTTCCCCTACTATAATGGTAGGCAGATACATTTTTCTAAATAACTTTCTTTTCAAAACCGAGACAGAACTAATATCAATCAAAAAGTATTTGTTTCATAATATTATTCAATTAACGTCTCACGAAATAGCATTATTTTGCCAATAATTCAAAAAGTGTGAGTCATGTGAATTCCTTTTGTGTGATACCATGGCGGGCAATAATTTTTAGCTTGACTTTCATAAACTTCAAGACATTTTTCTAGTGACTTATGGCAATTTACATTTCATTGGTAAAATATAATTCAATCTTTTTGAATACATTCCATATTAAGTTTCATTATTATTATGTTGAAATTCTGCCGGTAGTTTTTCAGAAACTATTGCCTTCAATTCATAATTGAATCTGGAGTAGCCCTGTGCTATTTGGAAATAATATATTACATCAAGTGTAAAATGTGTTTTATCCCCCTTCCAATGAAATAAATCATCAATTGTAAAATCAGAACTATCTCACCGATTTCATCGAGTAAACTATTAGGCAGTATCAAAAATACTATACAATTGAATAAACCATCATAATCCGTGAAAAAAAAGGTCGAAGGAAGAGTGTATACCAGTCCTACAGGCCTACTTGATAAGCCTATTTGGAAATGACTCTTCTCATTATTTCTAGGTGTAATCTGAAGAACGGAAAAAGTAAAAACGATTGAGACGTAATTCAATCGCAACAATGGAGTTTAACACAGGAACTATAGTGAAACTTTATTTTTGAGCCTTGTGTGTGACGCTTACAAAAAATATTTGATACAATAATCACAAATGTTAAACTAATGGCGTGATTTTTTTTTTCTCAATAGGTAACGAACTGAAATATTCTGAAAATATAGAATAGGCCATTAAACTGTCTACATTTCATTTTTTCAATTTAGTTTGTTGAGCAGTTATTTTCAGTGGGGCAAATAATACAATTAAAATTAATTTTCTTTTCGATTCTCCGCATATGTCAATATCACTGATCAAAAAACATATGTATGGCGTTTCCCAATAGTTATTTTGTGAAGTGAATATCAATTGATTAATTCGAAGTCATGTCGGGACGAAAGTGACACGCAAAACGACGTGTGTACGTTTTTGACGGTTCGGCATTCGAATTTCGCGCGCTGCGTATGGTTGGCGCGCCTCACGAAACAAAGAGGACTTTAAATATCGTTTTACTCGAAAACTATCGGAGCACTAATTACGGTGTGAACGGCACTAATCAGCGCTAATTCAGTACTACATATCTGTGCAATTTGACCTCGATCGCTTTCTGGGGGGCCATGGCCCCCTGCGGCATTTTTTGTCAAAAACTTCCCAAAAAATGCAGCAATAATTACGGGGTAAACGGCACTAATCAGCACCAATTCAGCACTAATTATCTGTGCAATTCAACCTCGATCGCTTTCTGGGGGGCCATGGCCCCCCGCGGCATTTTTGTCAATAACTTCCGAAAAAATGCAACACTGATTACGGGGTGAACGGCACTAATTAGCACTAATTCAGCACTAATTATGTTTCTATTTTGAGCAAGATTCGTTTCATGGGGGGCCCAGTGTAAAGTTGTGGCCCCCCACAGTTTTTTCTACTAATTTGCCACAGGGAGATGGCACTAATTACCAACTCACTGGCACTAATCAGCACTAATTCAGCACTAATTGTGAAAAAAAATCAATTCCGAATTCAAATTGGGGGCCACAACTTTACGGACCTCTGAGATAGTCAATCGAACTGGCCAGTATACATCATTGCAAAACATGAAAAACGGCGCCACAGAAATAGCAGACAACTAGGTTACAATTCTACGAGAACATCAAACTTCATATTATGATACCGGGCCTGACGAAAAATTCGCAGTTTCGCACCCAGTACACAAAATCAAGGAATTATTGTGAGCGAGGTCTATCTGGATAAAATGGCAGGTACACAATGGGCGTGCCATTATCGTTTCGCAAGAATGATTGGTTGCAGTATATTGCGCCTGACTCGACTATTGCGCCTGACTCGACTGTTACGCCCATGACCAAATCTCAGAAAACCCATATCTCCGAAAACCCACATCACCGACACTCCGTTAACTCGAGCGACCAAATCTCAGAAAACCCATATCTCCGAAAACCCATTCGTCCGACACTTCGTTTACTCGAGTGCTCAAATCTTAGAAAACCCACATCTCAGAAAACCCATATCTTAGAAAACCCATATCTTAGAAAACCCATATCTCATAAAACCCATATCTCAGAAAACCCATATATCAGACAGTTCGAACATTTGGTTTTTCGGAGATTTGGGTTTTCGGAGATATGGGTTTTCGAGGATTTGATGCGTAGCCGCAGGCTAGGTGCTTGTCTCGTGTGATGACAGGTCGGGACTACCGATAGGCAGTGCTGTTTTATAGCAGAGACGGTCGTTCGGGGCCGCTAACTGTCACTCGCAGGCTAGGTGCTTGTCTCGTGTGATGACAGGTCGGGACTACCGATAGGCACTGCTGTTTCATAGCAGAGACGGTCGTTCGGGGCCGCTAACTGTCACTCGCAGGCTAGGTGCTTGTCTCGTGTGATGACAGGTCGGGACTACCGATAGGCACTGCTGTTTCATAGCAGAGACGGTCGTTCGGGGCCGCTAACTGTCACTCGCAGGCTAGGTGCTTGTCTCGTGTGATGACAGGTCGGGACTACCGATAGGCACTGCTGTTTCATAGCAGAGACGGTCGTTCGGGGCCGCTAACTGTCACTCGCAGGCTAGGTGCTTGTCTCGTGTGATGACAGGTCGGGACTACCGATAGGCACTGCTGTTTCATAGCAGAGACGGTCGTTCGGGGCCGCTAACTGTCACTCGCAGGCTAGGTGCTTGTCTCGTGTGATGACAGGTCGGGACTACCGATAGGCACTGCTGTTTTATAGCAGAGACGGTCGTTCGGGGCCACTAACTGTCACTCGCAGGCTAGGGTGCTTGTTTCGTGTGACAGGTCGGGACTACCGATAGGCAGTGCTGTTTTATAGCAGAGACGGTCGTTCGTGGCCACTAACTGTCACTCGCAGGCTAGGGTGCTTGTTTCGTGTGACAGGTCGGGACTACCGATAGGCACTGCTGTTTTATAGCAGAGACGGTCGTTCGGGACAACTAACTTGACAGTTAACTTGTTGACTTGCCTGTTAACAGTTAGGTTAGGTTGTGCGTGTGTCATTTGTTGACAAGTCGAAAGTCGTGTTGGCACGTCAATGTCAGTCCCAGAGGGAAATTTTTTGATTTACTTGATTTGGGAACAGTTTCGTAGGATCTAGAAGTAACTCCAGGGCCGGCTCGTGATGTTTTTGCGTCCAGGACCCCTATTCCTGAGATAAATGAGATATGAGAAAATAAAAATGAGTGAGAAAACGAGTATCTCACATAAAATATGAGATGAAATATGTCATTATTATATGAGATAGTTTCCTGAGATAAATGAGATGTGAGAGAAATAAAAACGAGTGAGAAAACGAGTATCTCACATAAAATATGAGATGAAATATGTCATTATTATATGAGATAGTTTTCTCACTGATTTTTCTCACATCTCATTTATCTCAGGAATAGGGGTCCTGGGCGACATATGAGTAGATTTTATAAATTCGAGGGCGAAGCTTGAGATGGTACGCGATCCTAGTTTGCCGATCGCGATAAGAGAATTGGACACTTGTAATACTCGATATCGAAAGTAAAATTTATTTAACTGTTGTATTTACGAATGACAAATATATTATATGTAAAATTAACAGAATGTGTAAACAAAAACAGTATAAAGACCGTACTTAGATACGGCCCAGGCCTACTCGGCGTACCCTGTGCGCACGCCTATGAACCCCGGTCTCCTGAATGACGGTTCAGTGTGATAACCACTCGGCCACTTGTCACAGTGACATCCTCCTTCTCCGTCTGACGACCTTGCTCTCTGTCTCTCTTTCCTAGCAGACAACCTGTTGTTCTTATATAATCCGTTTCGAAGAGAATACAAGGATTTTAGAGACACGTTTCTTATATAACTGACTTTCAATGAATGCATAGGCCCCTTTTATATACTTACGTAACGTGCATGGTTTTCTGATTTGGTTTTAATCTACAATTCAACATAAAACCGAATGATATTTTAATAAAATTCAATAATAGGGCAGTCATAAACGTCACGACAAAATTAATTAATATTAGGTCTAGGCCTAAGGCAGTCTCCATAGACCGGCACTTGTAGCGGAGTGGTTAACGCGAAAAACCTAACTAAAAAGCTGAACATTTTTATAAATGTGTATCAAAATGTAATTCAACTACACGCAAAATTTCATTTTTTTTGAAATAAAAAATGTTTTATTTTTTTTCCCTCTATGTTATTCTAATAGGTATTTTTGAAATTTATAAAATTCCTGAATTTAAAAGTTACCACCCGATAATGCCTCAAAAAACGAGCAAACCAACACCATTTTGTTTTCAGTAGACCTATGTCAAAATGAATCCTCGCTAAAGCTCGTCTAATTATCTCTTCGGGGTGGTAAGATCGCCCTTGTGGTGCCCCGTTCAATGATCCTATACCTACTTCTACCTTCAACTTTATTGGGAAACTATGCCTTTGTGTCAAGTCTTCGATGTTGACAGAAAAAAAAGGAAAAATACAATCTCCTCGATTCAACTCTTTAGGAGAAAAGAACAGGAATTTCTGCCATCAGCTTATAAGTTATATAAATCAAGTTTCAGACAAGGTGACTCCTAATATTTATATGTATTCATTTAAGAATGCACGAAAACAAACTCACCAAAGATCATGCAGGCTAAAAAGTTCCTGCCAGGACATTTTATACGAACAACTTGCAAATGTGACCCAGCGTTAGCAGTGTACGATACGACAGTAATATCTATAATACTAGGCAAACGCAGGATGTGCGTTGTACGATGAGCGAGATGTCTATATAAAGTATAATCGAAAACTCTACAAACCTTGATCATTTGAAATGAACTTCATCCGATGTCAATGAATCTAGAAAGGCGTGACTTCGACAATGCAACATTTTGCAACTAATATTTCTATCTTTCCGATGAATAAAATACTTTTATTATATTATTTTCTCCAAAACGGCTGGTCCGAATATCAAACCAAATTTTTATTAATTAATATTTTTATTAATTTATTATTATTATTATTTTTTTTTTTTTTTTTATTCAAAGTTCTGTAAGAGTTCAGTGAAAATCTTCGCTACGCTCATCTAATAATCTTATATATAAAAAGCTAGTGTCACATGTTAGAGGATGAACTCCTCCGAAACGGCTCGACCGAGTGTCGTGAAATTCCTCACGCACATTCGATAGGGCTGGTAGAAGGTCCTAAAGTATACGAGATCTTCCGCCAAGCTTTCTCCTATGAGCAATATCCAAAAATTAGCATTTCAAGGACAACACCAGTAATAGCATTGTTCCCTGACATTGACGGCGTACTCAAGGTCCGCCGCACTCGGCAACACATTTGCTGGGGTACACGCTAGATAGCGCCTAATCCGCCATCACCTTATTTTCACATTAACAACCGACATTCACTACAAATCACTTCGATGGCAGAACAACGTTTGTAGAGTCAGCTAGTCTACATATAATATCATGTAAAACCTATTGTATATGTTTACAATGGATTGATAGTATTTTATAAAATACTTCTCTGAATGTTGTGAAGCAGTTTCAATACAATATACTCCAATAAAAGTAGGTTCAAAAATAGGAAAGTAGGAAACGGAAGGTTCCGAGCGACCGTCTCCCCTATCCCACACCACTAACACGCGGGTGTTTTAAACATTCATATCTCTGTGTAATTGTGTCCACGAGAGATGAAGGTTCCGAGCGACCGTCCCCCCTATCCCACACCACTAACACGCGGCTGGTTCAAGCCTTCATCTCCCGTGTGTAACTTGTATCCACGAGAGATGAAGGTTCCGAGCGACCGTCCCCCCTATCCCACACCACTAACGCACGGGTGGTTCAAGCCTTCATATCTCGTGTGTAACTTGTATCCACTAGAGATGAAGGTTCCGAGCGACCGTCCCCCCTATCCCACACCACTAACGCACGGGTGGTTCAAGCCTTCATCTCTCGTGTGTAACTTGTATCCACTAGAGATGAAGGTTCCGAGCGACCGTCCCCCCTATCCCACACCACTAGCGCACGGGTGTTTCAAGCCTTCATCTCTCGTGTGTAACTTGTATCCACTAGAGATGAAGGTTCCGAGCGACCGTCCCCCCTATCCCACACCACTAACGCACGGGTGGTTCAAGCCTTCATCTCTCGTGTGTAACTTGTATCCACTAGAGATGAAGGTTCCGAGCGACCGTCCCCCCTATCCCACACCACTAGCGCACGGGTGTTTCAAACATTCATATCTCGTATTCGAATTTCTATAATTGTAGAAACCTTATAAATATTGTGTGTCACTTTTGTGGTCAGTTATTAGATGTTGACTGATAGGAACAACCGGGCGTTAGTGTTAAATAATAGGGGAGACGGGCGATCGCAACTATCAGCGCTTTATGGTGTATACTAGCGGGCATACAAACGATTTAGCTTCGATTTACAAACTATTTAACTGTCATTCAGAAGACAGGGGTTCGATTCCCCCAACCTGACAGGGTTTTCCGTGGTTTTCCTCTGTCGTTCAGGTTCATACTGGGATATGGTTCCTTAACAACAGGCCACGGCCGACTCATTCCCACTATACAAAAATATCTGATAAAATAGCATCTTACCAGCACATGTAGTGCAGTGGTTAACGCGCTCCCTTCATGTGATCCGGGAGGCGAGGGGAATTCGGACCCGGTTCGATCCCCGCCGCCAACCATCTTTACAGTTTTTTTTTATGGTTTCCCTCTGTAGTCTAGGCTAATGCCGGGATGGTTCCTACAATAAGTCGGCCATGACCGCTTCCTTCCCACTATCCTTCTCATTACCCAAGAACCTTCATCTCATCATCCCATCATCTCATTAATCATCCATCCGACGCCATTAGATCTCAGTTATCATGACAGTGCATCGTTAAAACCCAATATGGATAAATGAAGATAGCAATAAATATGAAAAAATCTTTTTAACAGTGTCAAAAAACTATTTTCTATGTCCTGTACTATACACGTATCTAGTTGTTTCGCGTCATAGCTTTAATGCCTACAGGTGTTATCCGTCGATTAGTATACTAGTATAACGTGTCGAAACCACCGATCGGTAATACTAGTAGATAGGGGAGACGGTTGATCGTAACCACACGCTCTCGTCACAACCTGTCATTGTGCTACTATAACTTGTCGAAACCACCGATCGGTAATACTAGTAGATAGGGGGGACGGTCGGTCGTAACCTGCACTTGTATAATCGTACGACTGTCTGACTTATAGGCAGTTCTTCCTCTACAGTTTGTGGTATTTATTCAATGGAAACAGACGTGTTTTCTTGTTTCGCGTGCTTTCCGTGTTAATTGATTATCATAACTTATCATTATCATAACTGACTGACTGATTATCATAAATTGAAATCAATCTTGAATAATTTTAAGGCAAATTTAAAATATCTTGTCAAACTTGAATGGTAGAGTGAGTGGAATTGTGTAATGAATTATAAATTTCGTGAAATCAAACCTTCTATTGAACCGTGGGATTCCTCTATTTGAAATTGGAGAAGATGAAGAAGTGGTTTTGAATCTTGAAAAATCTTGAATATAGTAACTTGAAAGAGTTAGAATATCCTGAATATCGTGTGATAGCCAACATGTGTTCATTTAAGATTTAATTATAATATATATATATTTTTTAATAACTTCGAAACTTGATACAAAATTACTGTTCCCCAATTCAGGCTATGGATGAAGTAGGATCGTTTGGACGGAGTACCACAAGGGTGATCTTATCACCCCATATTGTTTAATTTAAATAATAACAACGCACTTTACTTTGACGCCAGGACTGCGCTTTTTGTGACCATACTTCTGCGCCTGGATCTCGATCTCTTCCTTCTCCATCTACACCTTCCCCTTCTCCCCTATCTCTCCCTCTTCTATCTTCTTCTCTATCCTCCTCCTCCTCCTCCTCTTCAATCTCCCCTTATCTACATTCTTCTCCATCGTCGTTCTCATCGATTTATTCCTCCTCTACCTTCTCCATTCTCCTTCTCCCCGAACTCTCCTTTCTCTACCTTCATCGTCATCCTCCTTTCCCTAGATCTATCCCTCTATATTCTTGATTTCTTCCTCCCCCTCCATCTCTCCCTCCCCTACTTTCTCCATTCTCCTACTCACCGAACTCTACTTCCTCTATCTTCTCCATCCCTCTTCTCCTCCATCCCTCCCTACTCTATCTTCTCCATCCCCCTTCCCCTCGATCTCTCCCTCATCCACCTTCCTCTCCATCATTCTTTTCCCCGATTTCTTCTTCATCCCCTTCCCCCCAACCTCTTCCTTCTCTATCTTCTTCATTCCTTCCCCCCTATCTCTCCCTCCTCTCCCCTCTTCTCTCCTCCATCTCTCCCTCCGCTCCCCTCTTCTCTCCTCCGTCTCTCCTCTCTCTCCCTCCTCTCCCCTCTTCTCTCCTCCGTCTCTCCCTCCGCTCCCCTCTTCTCTCCTCCGTCTCTCCCAACAGCAATGATAACAGTTCTATCGATCCCACCTGATTGGTCAAACAGCTCGGTTCCGTGGGTTACAGCAATAGGCCCCAATCAACACTATCTTATCAGCGGTATCTGTAGAAACAAAACAGTGAGAGATAGAACCAAAACTGAAAACCACATTTTTTTAAAGTAAATACGAGTATATACCTGTGTCCACGAAAGAAGAAGGTCATATACCAACAAAATAATTGTAAACACTTTGGTGATTTCATTATTTCACTGGAATTTCAATGGTTCAACACTTTTGAAAGATGTAGTCGTGTTTTTCAGCGCAAGGTGCGTCCTGAAAAGTTGAAATACCTGAAAAGTATCACAGATATACACATGTAACAGTATTTTTTGTTTTTGTCATGTTGGTAGATGATCTTCTACTTTCGTTGTTGCGAGTATACATGTCCTAAATACAGACCACAATACTTCACAATATTTTGGACTACCGACCACCTATAAGTTAGTTATTATTTTTATATTTCACTTATTAGTAGCGACATGTAAATATAGCTTCTATTTTTTTTTTTCATTGCATTTTGAAATTGAATAATACTGTAGCACTTTGGTGCATCTATTATTTTTAAACGTCATTTTTTGTAGCGTAACAACATTATCGTACTGGTAAAATCATTATGTAACGTACATTTGCATCGTTGCAAATATGCGTCAGTGCGTCGTTGAACCTAATGTATATCTTTGGATTCACGTTCACTTTAGGAACAGACAGTGTGAAATGCAAATTTGCGATACAAAATGTTTGTGATTCTGAAACGAGCTCGATCGTTGACGATAACTTTGAGATAACTAGTATTCCCATGTGAGTTGGCTGTGAGATGGGATTATGATGTCAAGAGACAATACAGAGATAACTGGCGAGATGTGATCGTATTGACGAGAGACGTTGTCGATACCGTATCGTGTGGAATTCCTCGTTCCCCCGTGTGGGTTGGTTGTGAGATGGGATCGTGTTGACATAGACAGTGTCGATATCATGTGGAATTCCTCGTACCCCCGTGCTAGTTGGTTGTAAGATGGGATCGTGTTGACATAGACAGTGTAGAGATAACTCGTACCCCCGTGTGGGTTGGTTGTGCGTGGGGTCATGAAGAAGCTGAGGTCGATGCTGTCAAGGTCGGCTAGTGTCGACGTGGCCGAAGGTACCGGGCCCGAGACGGCTTTCGACGCGTGCGATTATTTCACCGACGATCTGCCCACAGGTGTGTGGCTGTTTCTCACAGCTGTTTCTCACAGCTGTTTTTTTAGTTTTTGTTATATTGAAAATTTTGTTCGTTTTCATTCATTCAATTCTGGTTAAAACGTTATCCAATTTTTGGTTTGAAAATTGTTTCTTTCAACATCTATGTAAAACTTTTCACTCATTTTCTGGAAGATGTTCATTTTTTTTTTGGCATTTGTTATCCAAATTCTGGAAAAGTTCTGTTCTGTCGATTTCATTCACATGTTCCAGTAGAATGTTTTCAGAATATGTAGCCTAGAGGATTTTTCTTTCGATTGTTTTGTTGACTTGTTATTTAAGTGTTTGTGAACATGTTTTTCAACATTTCTACATCTTGTAATTTCAGATTAGTTTAGTCATTTTCGTTTAGGTTATTCAAGTTGGGTTTTTTTAATTCCAAATGTATTATTTCAATTCAGATTAGGTTATTTGAACAAAGATCAGGTTGGGCTAGGTTTGTTCCTTGGGTTTGCTCGGGTCAATTCAGGTGTTTATTTGATCATATTTGATCAATCAATTTGATTTGATTTGATTGTATTGCTGAACAACAACAAGAACAACAATGTCTAACATCATCACAACATGCATGTCCAGTCCGTTACCGCACCCCCCTGGACGCGTAGCTGCAAACAGCGCTCAAGTCAGCGCCTCGTTTGTTCCAGACGCGCGGGAACAGTCGCGCGCCCAGAGTCACGCGGCGCTGCGCGAGTGCTGCCACCTGGGGGACGTGTTCAAGGCCAAGGCGCTTCTCAAGGACCTCGGAGCGGAAGCCGAACTGATCGTCAACATGGCGCCCAACGGATCAAATACCATACTGTTCATGTGAGTAAAACGCGGTTATTGGATGAGCGAAGCAAATTCAATTTCACCGTACTCGATTTAATATGATACTAGGAAAATGCGTTATGTGTTTTTCGTCAGATGCTGACGAGAAAAATCACTAACTTGACTCGGTTTCTTCTCCATTTTCTCTTCAATCTTCTTTCACCTCTTCTTTGTCTTGCGTTATAAAATTTCATAATTAGTTCGGTTTATATATTTCATATGTTATGTATATATGTTCTCCTTCCAGGTGGTTTATAATTCGTGTTTATGTCATTCGGTTATGGCAAAAACTATACACATTTACTATATTTAGATAACAATATATATAATGATATTATATGTCTTACGAAATTTTTAAGTAGAAATAGATTCCTGTAAAATAAATGTTTGAGACGATAATATGAGATATGAAATTACTAAATAACATATAATATTTTGTTTATTATACATATACATAAGATAAAAAAGTGTTTACCAAGTAATATATATATATGAGTTGATATAGTATGTAGACGAATGAAGATATCGCGATGGCGTTTGCGTGATGAAAGTAAGATGAAATTTTATTGTTTGCAAAGTTGCAGTTGTGTTCTGGGCATTCACGTTAGAATTCTAAACCTCATTCAGGTCTTTTCGTATTATTCATTAGAATGAAGTGACGTTATCTACAAGTAATGATCTGAATGATGTAAACGTCATGATAGCTTTCACAACCGCCAGGTGCAAGTCAATTAGCGCACCTGTTCGTTTATTTATTTTATTCGTATCGAATTCGTGAATTATCGTGTAAAAATATAATTTTAATGTCGTGGCTGATCGAAAGTTGGATATACACGAAACTCAAGGGAAATGTCAATGAAAAAGTTTCGATCGTGAAGGTGGCAACAAGGAGATCTACCAATTGACCACCAGGGACCACACCCGTCCAATACTTCCCGCAATCATCTCCAACGGCCGAAACATTGCGCTATTGAAGTAACCGGGTATTCTCAGGTAAAAGTTAACGCCTATTAGGGGTTAGCGTAGCGTAATAGCAATAGTATGGGTTTAAATGGGTCAAAACTGCTTCGAGTGGTACCAATTTAGTACATTTTATGTTTTTTCTTCAAAATGGCTGACCCGATCAAGTTTTTGTAAATGTCCTTTCACCTATCATCTCTTCATCATTTCACTATCATCCATTCATTCGTATCCCCGTGTAACCTAGCTGTTGGTGGGGTCGTTAAGCAACATTTAAAAAATAAAAAGGGGGGGACTGGGGTTCGATTGTTGCCATGGTCGACCATCCTCACAGAGGTTTTTTTGTGGTTTCCCTCCGACGTTCAGGTCAATACTGGGATGGTTCCTTGACAGTAGACCACGACCGACTCCTTCCCACTATCCAAAAACACATAATTAAATAACCTTTCATCTCATCATCCCATATAGATCGTAGTCATCAGTAGAGTGCGTCAATAAACCCAATATAAATGAAAATAAACAAATAATCAACAAGATGATTGGATCAACTTCTTGTTTGCGTTTGTCGTAGAAATTCCCGGAGCTGATTGAGCAGAGCACCGTTGAGAAGTGGCTCCCTCTACACGCGTGCTGTATCAACGGGCACATCCAGGTCATGGAGCTACTGCTCCGGTTCCCGTATCCGGAGCACTTGTTGCACACGTACAGGTAGGCACGACGCTCCGTCGTTACTTGTCGCACTCTTAGAGAGTCCGCGGGAGTTGATTTAGCGGTATCACATCCAGGTCATGGAGCTACTGCTCCGGTTCCCGTATCCGGAGCACTTGTTGCACACGTACAGGTAGGCGCGATCACACCAGAATAGGTTGGGATTGTTTTTCAGAAAAATCGGTCAAACGGTTTTTCCGGAAAAAATGTGGAAAGTATAGAAAATCCCCATAAGAAAAGCCGGGGGAGAAATACTTGGAAAACAAAGATTTTCCAAAAGCTCTTAAATTTATACTGAATGTGGAAAGAACTTCATAATTTTAAGCGATTTAAAGGAAGATGATGAGAATAACGAAGGAAAAACGCAAAAAAGTATCTTTATGGAATACAGGATCAAAAAATGTAATGCAAAGTGATAATGCGACAGGTGCTCTTAAATAGCAAAAGTTGCAGGTAAAGGTTTTCAGCGTTGAAGTGTCCAAGGTTTGATGTAGTGAGTGACAGTATTTTTCAATTTAGATTTTCCCCTCTACGCTCATCTCAAACGCACTTGCGTTTTCCTGTAATACAAAAACCTGAATATGTGAACAAAAGATCATGGAAACAATCGAGATCAAAAATCGAATCGAATGGCAACCCAATCTTCCCCGTTCTGAATACGCCTACACCAAACAAAAGTAAATCATTAAACTCCGTTCTTTCCCCAGGCGCCCCGGCGAGTGGGAAAACCGCAGGCGTTGACGTCAACGCGTGACGTGAAACCCAACCGAAAAGAAAAATTGAAAAAAATCATTGTAAGCGTTTGGTCGTTTGTCTAAGAGATTGTCTGGGTTGTTTGTTGTTTGTTTGTTGTTGCTACAACTGGACGACGCCATTGTTATTGTTTGAACCATGGCAACAAACACAGCCTTGTTGAATCTCTTTACATAAGATTATTTTTTGATGAATTTGAGAACGCACCCACTAAAGCATCAGTAATGAACTACTACGACATCCATAAAAAAATAAATCAACTTTGAAGCATTACTCGGTCGGTAAAAAATGCCTAAATTTAGCTCATTTTGAGAAAGTATCTCTTCCGTGCGTAACCTGTGGCGGCAAACGGCAGGCATACGTGCGAAACCGTATGAAAGGATTGAGGATGAATCGGATCAACTTTTTGTTTGCGTGTTGTCGTAGAAAGTCTCCCGGAGCTGATTGAGCAGGCACGGTTGAGAAGTGGCTTCGTTACACGCGTGATGCATCAACGGGCAAACATCAGGTAAGGAGCTAATGCTCGGTTCACGTATCGGAGCATTGTTGCACACGTACAGGTGGCGCGACGCTCCGGTCGGTTACTCCCGTCGAACTCTTAAGAGTTCACGGGAGTTTTGAGTTTAGCGGGAATATCAGTATTTAACCTTTTAAACTGCTCGCCACGCGTATCCGCGTTTTGGAATTACGCCGCTTTAACTGTAATTTACTGGACGCGCGAACTTCAGTTATCGACCAAATTATTTTTTTGCTTTGAGTGATATATTTGGCCAAAACATATGTTACGCTTGAGAACAATTAGACTTTCCGATGTATTTTCAAATAGTAGCGTTATTCAGGACAAAAGTTTGTCAAACGACTCAAATGTCAATACCTATGATTGCCATTCGAGTGAAAGGGCTTAATGGTTGGCTAAAATCGAAAACCATATGCTTTTGACGATCAAAAATATCGAAATCGAATGGCAACCCCAATATCTTCCCAGTTCTCTGAATACGCCTACCACCCAATCAAACGATAAATTCATTAAAACTCCGTTCTTTCCCCCAGGGACGTCCGCGGCGAGTGGGAATACCGCATGGCGTTCGACGTCAACAGTCGTGACGTGACCAACCAGAGCGCTCTATACGTCGCTTGTCTGCTCGGCAACCACAAGATGGCCGACTACCTGCTCAAGTTCCGCGTCCGCGCGACCAGGGTCAAGCGGGAGGAGGAGAAAGGGGAGGAGGGGAAGGGGGAGGAGGAGGAGGTGCTGAGTCCGACCAGGAGGAGGGTGTCAGACGGGATTCAGTCCATCATGGCCCGGCTAAATCTCAGCAGGATGGGAGAAAGCCAAGGTGAGCTGATTATTGTTTGCTCAACAATTGTTTGGAAACCAAGGTTTATATACCAACAGACAGCCGCAGTTCTTAAACCTTTGAAGTGATCCATGGCCTGTATATGTACATTGAGCTGACCAAATGTTCTCAATTCTACATTTCCATACTTCTAAGCTCATCTCACAACGCATATAAGGCGTTCTCCTAGTATATCGAAAATTTTACCAACTGTGAAAGGGTTAATCATATTCGTCATTCCCAGACGGTGTCGGCAAGAGCGACTGCCAGCTATCCCCCGTACAACTGGACCTGTACTGCAATAACGGCAGCGAGACCGCCCTCCACGCAGCCGTGCGCGGCAGGCATGCGGACATCGCAGGGGCACTGCTTCTCAGCGGGGCCGATCCCAACCTCACTTGTCGGACGCCTGACGCGGGACACGACGCGGGCAGCTCCACCCCGCTCGTCGCCGCGTGCAGGAACAGAGACGTGGGGTGAGGACGCACGGGTTTTCGACGTTTTTATCGTTGAAAATATCATTAGACGAGCATTAGCGAGGATTCAATTTGACATACTAAAAAAAATTGGTGTCGTTTTTTTTTTTTTTTTTTTTTTTCATGTTATGTTGTCGGTTCTCCACAGGTCAAGCGACTACAGCTATTAACTTCAATTTTTTTTTCAATATGGTTCCTCATCTAACTTAGTTCTGTAAAGTTTTGTGGCATTATCGTGAGGTAACTTTTTTTTTACGAATTTTAGAAATTTCAAAAACACCCATTAGAATAACACAGCAGAAAAAAAAGGAAATATTTTTACTCTCCAAAAAAATGAAATTTTGCATGAACTTGAATTACATTTTGATAGGCCTACACATTTCTGGCAATTTTCAGCTTGATCGGGTCAGCCATTTTGAAGAAAAAACATAAAATGTGCTCAATTGGTACCACTCGAAGCAGTTTTTACCCATTTTTACCCATACTATTACTATCCGCTCGTCTAACAACGCATATATGGCGTTTTCCTAGTTTTACTCTGAAAGTGTGTAGGCCTAAATCTCTTATAATATAGTCGACATATCAGTGGTGCAACTACTATCTTATATATAAAAAGCTCGTGTCACATGTTAGAGGATGAACTCCTCCGAAACGGCTCGACCGAGTGTCGTGAAATTCCTCACGCACATTCGATATGGGTGGTAGAAGGTCCTAAAGTACACGAGATCTTCCGCCAAGCCTTCTCCTATGAGCAATATCAAAAAAATTGCCTCTTCAAGGACAACACCAGTAATGGCGTTGTTCCCTGACATTGACAGCGTTGGTCAATGTCACTCAACATTACTCACCATTTGCGGGGCTACACGCTAGATCGCATAACAACCAACATTCACTACAAATCACTTCGATGGCAGAACAACGTTTGCCGAGTCAGCTAGTCATATTATAAGTACATACATTCACGGTAACGCACAATAAGATAATATATGAATTGTGTAAAAGGGAAAGAGAGAACAGTAGCTTACCGAGGTTCACAAGTAGACGGCCTTCTTATGGTGGTGTTGCAGCCGTTGATAGAGCACATAGAGATTAAGTAACACAAGATTTTAACGTTTTGGCTGTTGCCTTTATCGCTGTAGATTAGGTAATCAGAATAAATAATTTGTGATAAATAGCATTGGCAGCATGTGACTTTCAACCATGCATACCAACACCCCGCTGTACTTCAAACGTCGCCGCTAGATTGTTTTTGTATTTTGTCAGGTTGGTCGACCTGCTACTGAGGCATGCAGCGAGAGACGACGACTGCAAGGCACTGCGTGTGGCCGCTTCTAATCGAGACGACCTACTCATCGCTAAACTTCTCGCCACAAAGGTACGATGTCAACTTCGTAGCGACCATTTTCACAAAACGCTTTTTGGTACCATAAAAAACGTACAAAATCCCGTGTTTTTAATTCATTTCCATATTTTACCAGCATTACTAAGGCCTGTTAGGTATTAATATCATCAAATTAATGAAAAGGACATTCAGAATTAGTAATACTATAATGAATGAATAATGAAAAAATGATTTGAAAAAGAAATTGAAAAAAATAAAAGAAGTAGAAGGTCAAAATTACAAGAAGTTGGAATATATTTTTTTCTTCGTACCGAAAATCTTTACCAACCTAATTTTTTTAATCTTTATAATCTTTACTAATTATTTACTAACCATGAAATCATCATCTCATGATTGATTGTTTGATTGTTAATTACGGTAAGTTATTTATTTTAGGGTGGTAATATCACCCTTGTGGTGCCCCTTACGAACGATCCTACCTCTCTCCGGTAGCCTTAATCGGGGAACAATGATTTTGTATCAAGTTTCAATTTTGGTGAAAAAAAAAAAAAAATCCAACCCAACCCAAGACTATCAATTAATTTCAATACCCAACCCAAACCCAAAAACATGACCCTCACATAGTGATGGGCGCATGGGAATATTCACCGGGGAATATTCCCGCTAGTGGGAATATTCCCAGGTTTATTTCCCATGTTAGAATAAATTCTCATATTCAGGTATTCAGGGTTTTTCCTTTTTTTTTTAATTCAGTTTTTTTTATTTCTTTGCATCCTTCCTTTTTCTTTCTATAGTGAGTGTAAACAAGAAAAAAAAATATATTCCTCGAAAATTTTCATTCTGGGAATATTCCCGTGAAAATTCCTGGGAATATTCCCCAAATGATAAATTCCTGGAATTTACCCCAAATCACTCCCCTCACATCTCTAACACCCGTGTCGTCCAGGCGTATCCGGACCCGGAATACAAGCTGAACAAGGCAGTGATGACGGAGGAGGGTATTCCGGCCAGCTTCTCCCAGCTGTCCCTGAGCTCCCTGACATACAGCAGTCTGTTCCCGAACGCGGCCACCATGATCAACTGGCACAATCAGCAGTGCGACCTGGCGCAGATACGACACCAGTGGCTGGTGAGTCACGCACGCGCACGCACGCACGCTCGGCGCAAGCAATAACGTAGGCGTAGAGGCATGGCAGTGTTGAAAAGTCGGATACTTATTGTTATTATTAGGAGCGTGGGAATATTCAAATTTCTGAGTTCGAGTTTCGAGTTCAAGTTTGTGTTTTTTCGAGCTCAAGTTCGAGTTCAAAATAAGTGGAACTCGAAAATTTTGAGTTCAATTTAAAAAAAAAAAAAAAATATATATATATATATATATATATATACAGTTTTATTGTAGGCCTACCTGTATTATTCCGAATATGCAGGGTGATTTTTCCCGAATTTGAAGGTCCAGAAGTCGCTACCGTACTGATCCGCGAATCTCGGCCTAACATCGGTCGAAAAACATCATTGTTGAAAAAAAAAAAAAAGAAAAAAAAATCTGCCTTACACCCAGGGGGGGGGGGGGGGCAACTGCATTCCCTTGCACACCCATGGTTACAATGTTGTCTAGTAAAACGATTGAGGAAATGGGATGGGAAAATTTGGCGAAACGAAGACAAATAGAAAGAATGTGCAATTTTTTTAGAGTCAAGAATGAATATAGGCCTACAGGATGGAAATTAAGCAATATAATTGGAAAGGGATTACAAAGAAGTACAAGGGTAGGAATGGAAGTGGAAAAAGTAGATAGAGAAGTAGGTAAATATGGATTCATACAAAGAACGACGTGGCCCATACTATTACTATCCGCTCGTCTAACAACGCATATATGGCGTTTTCCTAGTGAATATATAAATATGTGTATGTTGAACGCAGGTTGACGCAGCGCTGACGATAAACCCCAAGCTGAAACTGAACCCGCGTAACCAAGACGTCGTTCTCTACGCGATCACAAGGATAGATCTCTCCAAGAACGCTATCACGTGGCTTCCGCCAATCATATTCCAGCTACAATCTCTCAGGTCAGTCATTGGTTAGATCATTCTCAGATGAGCGGAGTGATGGGTGAATTCCCGGAATTTATAATTTGGGGAATATTCCCAGGAATTTTCCCGGAAAAAAAATATAAAAAAAATATATTAAAAAGAAAAAATTGAAAAAAAAAAAAAAAAAAAAAAAAAATTAAAAAATATATTTTTAATCTTGTTTACACTCACTAGACTAGAGTATGAAAAAGGAAGGATACGAAGAAATAAAAAACTATGGAGCGTACTTAAATTTTTGGTGTATGGAGCTAGTCCATAAGAAAAATAATCACAAAACATTAGGCCTATATAAAAACAAAAAAGGTACTACAAATCTTCTCGTGTGAGGCATGTCAAGATATTTCTACCACCAAAAGTACGGTCTTGGGTTCTAAAAACCCACCATTCGAAGAACAAAAATAAAAATGAATAGAAATAATATAGGCCTACACACAGTGGGCAGATTGCTGGGTTATCTAATTAATGATCTAACTGCTGAACTCATTTTTCCAAAAATTAATTCCCTGAATATGGGAATTTATTCAAACATAGGAAACATTCCCGGGAATATTCCCACCAGCTTACCTCGATGAATGTCCGCCAGGTATTTGAACGTCGCCCAGAACAAGATCGAGAAGCTGCCATCGCCCGAAGAGGTCGTCGCCCCCGTCACCAAGAGGTCGTCCAAGGTCAAGGGCGCGGTCAGGTCGGGTTACAGCGCTCCCGTACTGGAAGAAGTATACCTGCAGGTTGGTAACGTACAAGTTAACTTGAGTAACTTACAGCTAACTTGGCTAACGTGGAAGTTGACTTGGGTACATCACTAGTCAACGTACCTGACTTAACTTGCGTTGTGACCTTGAAAAGGCCCCTCTGATCAAAGTACCGTATTGTCCCGAATATAAGCCAACCCCCAAAGTTTTAGATCGACAATTGAAAAAGGGTTTATCTCCTTTCCACGTAAATCATCACTCTTCCGAGTTAGAATTTAGTCAATTTCGTATTTCGCGCGTGAGGGAGCTATGCCAACTGCGTGTGAGAAACCGTTGAGAGGGGCCTCACGATCGTGTGTACTCGGCTAGTGCCGATGACGCGCGATCGTCATATGACCCGCCTACTCGTCAAGGTCTGACAAGACAATGCAGCTAACAGCTCAAAGTGCCTTTGTTTATTACTGCGCGTTCACCATTGAATATACAAAAAAAAAGAAGGAGACTGTATACGTTCGGACAACGTGACTGTGTGTGTCGCTAATTTGACATCAGCGTTTTAGGTTATGTTATTGTTATTGTTCGAATGTCTAGACAAAAACCGTAGTCAAGTTAATATAACTTCATGGATGCAAGAGTGGCAGCTTGTGTTGCCACTTTAAAAACGTGTTTTTAAAGTTGGGTTATGTATACATTGCAAGTTGGGGTACATTGACACTGGAAGCGCGCATGAAAGTCGAAAGTCGATCGATCCTACTTTTCAAATATTGCTACCGGTTTTGCTACTAGAATGAAAATTTTGCATCAGAAGTTGCAAGCGCCTTTACACCATTGAAATTTTCTTGCAATTACGTACAATTCTTGAAATGTCATGCAAGTAAAATTGATCGTGTAAGAGCACTTTAACCGAATTGTCTCCGTCGTTCCCAGGACAACCGCCTCGAGACAATCTGCGAGTCGATCTTCCACCTGCCCTCTCTCGTGACCTTGGACGTGTCAAACAACAAGCTACAGAGCCTTCCTTACGACATGTGGCGCTCTGCCAAGCTGAAGGAGCTCAACGCGTCGTTCAACCTGTTGCGCGAGCTGCCCTCCAGTCCTCCTGACATCGCGTTAGACGCGTTGGCCGGCATCAGGTAGGAACGCGTCACTCGTTGACCTCTGAGTGGCCTTGTCTGGATTTTACAATAGTACAGCGTATTTGAGTGAAAGGTTTTTTCAGTGGCACAAAAAGTAGAAAGCGCCTACAATTGAAATGGGCTGTACAAAGAAAGGTCTATAGTGGATGATTTTTTTTTTTTTTTTTGTAATTTTGTACGCGGTATACAGGTCAGGAAAAAACATCAATCAACTCGAAACTTTTCCTACATATTGGCGTCACACCAGAATAGATTGGGATTGTTTTTCAGAAAAATCGGTCAAACGGTTTTTCCGGAAAAAAATTGGAAAGTATGGAATATCCCCATAAGAATAAGCCGGGGAGAAGTACTTGGAAAACAAAATTTTTCCAAAAGCTCTCAAATTTATACTAAATGTGGAAAGAACTATCATATATATTTTAAGCGATTTATGGAACAATCGAATGTGAAATAACGAAGAAAACGCAATAAAAGTATACATTTCATCGAATATCAGGATCAAAACATGTAATGCGAAGTGTATATGCGACAGGTTGCCCTAAAAATATCAACAAGTTACAGTTAACGTTTTTCAGCGTTTGGACGTAGTCCAAGGTCTGTACATGTAGATTGAGCTGACAGAATATTTTTCAATTCCAGATTTCCATACTTCTACGCTCATCTCACAACGCACATTCTGCGTTTTCCTAGTAAGTAACTAATACCGCTTGTGTTGTCACAGTGCCGGCGGCCGAGGTCAGAGGTTCTCAGCCAGCTACGAGCTCTCGAGCTCTCAGGACTCGGCTGACGTGGATGCTGAGCAACTCGTAGACGCGGCCACGCTGCAGGCCGAGCGAGAGAAGTCGGTGCGGTGAGTCCACGACAAACCGAGGCAGAGCGTGTCTACTAGCTCGACTACTCTCGGTGATGGAATGAAACTGGGAATCCGAATTTACTTCAGATTCGGATTCTGTCTAATGTGAAAGATTCAAACATTTCTAACCATCTATTTTTAAGTACCGTATTTACTCGCATATAAGTCGCACCCGCGTATAAGTCGCACCCCTGTTTTTGACAGTCATTTTTTGAAAAACCCTTTGTATGGTCGTATAAGTCGCACCTGCCATCTCCAGCAAGGTGAAAAATTCACGGTGATTGAAATGTTTAGCACTCTATTCCAGACGCATATGAGAGTAAGAAACCATTGTGAGGGGCCTCAACTACAGCATGCAGGTGACCTTGGTAGCTCCACTGCTGTGCCTTTGTATCACACACACACGCACATTGCCCTGCCCATAGCATCCAAGAGACACTGTCCAGATGTGCTAGTCTCACATTTGTTTGTTTCCCTGTTGCTGTTAAGAGAGGAAATATTATTTAAATCACATTTGACTCTTTATTGCCTTTCTAAAATACTGTGCTTTCAATTTGGAATTATTTTTTGTCACCATAAAGAATGCACTCATGCACAGTCTTGCCTAGCCCCCCCCTAAGGTGCCTCCCACGTCCCACCCATGATCAGCTGTTACTGATGTCCCTGCTATTGCAACACTCTTGTCAGTGACTCAGTGTGCTTCCAAGCCTTGAGAGTAGAGATCCTGTTAACCTATGGAGTGATGATTGGATTGAGGAAAATGACGCTTCTTTTCATGAATTAAGGTGAATTGATGCATTGAATTTCAATTTTGGAGATTTTGTAAGCGCATATTAGTCGCACCCGCGTATTAGTCGCACCCCTGTTTTGAGCTCTCAAATTCATAAATATACATGCGACTTATATGCGAGTAAATACGGTAATCGATTTTGAATTCTCAGAATGGAAGTTATCCCCAATTCGCATACCCCTAATCAGTGCCCTATTATCGCGCAGGGAACTGGACGTATCACGACACAACATCTGGGGGCGACAGGTGGAGGTGACGGAACAGGCGTTGCACAACGACGAGGAAGTGCACGACAAGTGTTCGCAGCTGTCAGCTCTCAACCTCGCTCACAATCAGTTCAACAGCATACCAGCATGCTTACCTTGTCTAGCGGTCAAGCTGACGCGACTGAATCTCAGCTATAACGGGTGAGTGGCGAGCGCGTATGAGAACAAGAGAAGTAAGGAAGGATGTTCGGAAATATTCGTTAGTAAATAGGACTACAGTGAAACCTCTATCCATGTTTTTCAAGGGACCAGGAAAATGAAACCATTCATGCAGGAAAACAATCCATCCAGGAAAATTAGTATTGATACTTACCTCGACAGAATATCGGACCTCCAGCTTACCTCGATATCATGCCCGACCTCCAGCTTACCTCGACATAACGCTATTGTCCGCAGGTTACGCAGCATGGGTCACATCACATCGTACCCGGGGCCGTTGAAACAGCTGGACGCGTCTCACAACAGTATCAGCTGCTGGCCCAGCTGGCCCAGCCTGCCGCAAGTCGGCCCCGCCCCCGTAGACGGGCCCGAGCTTGCCAGCATCAAGTGTTTCGCGCCCGTCGACGGGGTGCCGAGCACTTACTCCATGCCCGTATCCGGTGAGTCATATGGAGACGCTTTCATGTTTTATGGAATCAAGATTTACAAAAAAAGTTGTTTTTGTCTTCAAAAACTTCAGAATTAGGCCTATGTATTATTTCAGTCATTTATAATTATTTTGTGACATTGATCATTGTTTCGATATTCGATATCGAATCGTAGTTCCAAAATATTGGGTTCACGTAAAATGATCGAAAAGTCAATTGTTCAGAATATGCGCAGCTACTTTTTGTACCAAAGTTTGTTTTATCAAAAATTAGTTCGCTCGACAGATTTTTGGCTCGCCAGCGCCTCGACAACCTGACCTCGAGTGTTTGTTGTTGTCTCAGGTCGACGATCCCTGCGCAGCGCCATACTGAACTGCGTGTGCGTCCACCGCCGCCACCTGCGGCTCGACAACCTGCGCACGCTCGTGCTAGCCGACAACAACCTGTCGCGGATACAGCTGACCACCGACGACGACGGAGCCAGCGCGGCCTCGGAGGAAGATGAGAACGAGTGGGTCAGTAACGAACTTTCATATCCTTTGTGATGTTAAACACATACGTGATATACATTATTACTAGGGGAGTGTGACCACTCGAATTAGAGTTCAAACTTAGGTGATTTCAGAAATTTCATTTTTTTTTTTTTCATTTCTAGTTTTGCTATGGGTAGGCCCTACCTTCATTTCTCTGAATATAAAACATGATTTTTTCCAATTTTAGTGTCCAGAAGTCGCTACGGATATTTGAACTTCGGCCTAGCAAGGATCAAAGACACGTTTTTCATTTTTGTAATTAGACTGTAAACGGTTGCTCTATAGTAATTTTGTACTTCACTAAAAACCAATTAGAATCTCAGTATTTAATAGGGTCTAGGCCTACTAATTTTTATTTTTTCGAACTCGAACCCGAAACTCGCGATTTTCTCTCAAACTCGAACTCGAACTTGACTTGAATTTGAATTCTCAAATTCGCTTAATACAAATTATTACAACCAAGCATTCAATAGATAATAATTTTATAAATATTTTCTATTAATCAAATATATAAAAATAGAGAGTCAGCTGAGAGAGATGCTGACAGTATATTGTTCCGTGTTCCAGGACCTTGTGAACAGCCCTGTAAGCCCCAGCAAGCTGCGTCTCATGTTCCCTAACCTGAGCATGCTTGATATCAGCAACAATCAGCTGAGAGAGATACCGCACAGTATCCACGAGCTGAGCAACTTGTCCGTACTCAACATCAGCGGGAACTCGGGTGAGAACGCCGACAAACATGTATCCGTTACAAATATATATTCATTTATTTATTTATATTGGGTTTAACGACGCACTGTTATGCCCCTATGTCCTCGCGCACATTTTACCCCACTTGAAAAACTCATGTAAAGATGGTCGGCGGCGGGGATCGACAAAAGTCAAAACGAAAGTCAACAGAAGTCCGCGATCTTCTGTCCGTGATCTTTTTGTACACAATTCTGGAAATGTTCAGCTTGATCGGGTCAGCCATTTTGAAGAAAAACCATAAAATGTACTAAATTGGTACCACTCGAAGCAGTTTTCACCCATTTTCACCCATACTATTACTATCCACTTGTGCCGCCCCGGTGGCTAAGTCAATTATCGCTAGCGGTAGTAACTGAAGTCTACGTTAGGCGTGGGTTCGAGTCCCGCATAAGACATGGGTTTTTGTAAACGTCCTTTCATCTATCATCACTTCCTCGTTTCATTATCACCCGCCCATTCGTACCCATATAACCTAGCTTTTGGTGGGGTCGTTAAGCAACATTATAATAAAACAAACTAACCGACTGTAATCCCGCAGACATTTCCGAGCTTCCGCCTCTTCCTCTCTTTCATCCTTTCATCTTCCCTTTCATGTATCATCTCTTCCTCGTTTCATTATCATCCGCTCATTCGTAGCCCCGTATAACCTAGCTGTTGGTGGGGTCGTTAAGCAACATTAAATAAATAAAACAAACTAACCGACCGTAATCCCGCAGACATTTCCGAGCTCCCGCCGCAGATGGGCCTCCTGTCCCGGCTGTGGAACCTGAACACGCGCGGTTGCGTCCTCCAGGAGCCGCTCAAGTCGATGATCGACTCCAAGAAGTACAAGACGATGGACGTGATTGGCTACTTGAAGTCGGTGCTGGAAGACGCGAGGCCGTACGCTCGCATGAAGCTGATGATCGTCGGCGTGCAGGGGATCGGCAAGACGTCGCTGCTGGAACAGCTGAGGCAGGAGGGCAGCGGCTCGTATAAGAAGCAAACCGAGGTGGGGAGATTACGATAGTTGGTGTGTGTATAGGAAAATAACCTTAGGCTTGATATATGAATTGGGTAAAAGGGAAAGAGAGAACAGCAGCTTACCGAGGTTCACAAGTAGATAGGCCCACTCATGGTGGTGTTGCAGTCGTTGATAGAGCACATAGAGATGAAGTAACACAAGATTTTGACAGAATTAGCTGGGACTCTACAGCGTCCCCAGTCACCAGAGGGAAAAAGTTTCCACCGGGGTGATTGTTTTTGAAAATACTATTTATGTTAATTATGGATCAACCGTCATGGGTCTAGTGGGTTCAATTATACTAACTAGGAAAACGCCATATATGCGTTGTTAGACGAGCGGATAGTAATAGTATTGGTAAAAATGGGTAAAAACTGCTTCGAGTGGTACCAATTTAGTACATTTTATGGTAAATGTGTACCAAAATGTAATTCAACTTCACGCAAAATTTCATTTTTTTGGAAAGTAAAAATATTTTCTTTTTTTTTCCGCCATGTTATTCTAATGGGAATTTTTGAAATTTCTTGAATTCATAAAAAAAAAGTTACTCCCTGATAATGCCACAAAACTATACAGATCCAAGTTAGATGAGGAACCATGTTGAAAAACAGTTTGAGGTTAATAGATGTAGCCGTTTGACCTGTGGAGAACTGACAAAAAAACATAAAAAAAAGAGAAAAAAAAAAAAAGAAAAAAGAAAAACGAACACCAATTTTTTTCAGTATATCAAATTGAATCCTCGCTAAAGCTCGTCTAAAAATATCAATCTTGTTGTTTGTCTTGGTGTCAGCACTGGGCCAAGCGTATGGGCAACAAGAACATCAACGTGAAGACGTCCCGCGGCACAAACATGTCGACGGTCGGGGTCGACATCGGCGACTGGGTCTACGAGAAGAAGGTCAGAGGTCACTCGGCTCACGGGCCCGTCGTGTTCCGGACGTGGGATTTCGGCGGTCAGCGGGAATACTACGCGACGCACCAGTACTTCCTGTCCAAGCGCAGCCTGTATCTCGTGGTCTGGAAGATCCCGGATAGGCAGAAGGGAGTGGACGCCATACTGCATTGGCTCGTTAATATACAGGTAATACAAGAAGGCACCAATTATACTAAAAACCAACTGTCCTAAAAACCAACTGTCCTAAAAATCGACTGTCCTAAAAACCAACTGTCCTAAAATTCAACTGTCCTAAAAATCAACTGTCCTAAAAACCAACTGTCCTAAAAACCAACTGTCCTAAAAACCAACTGTCCTGAAAACTAACTTTCCTAAAATCGACTGTCCTAAAAACCGACTGTCCTAAAAATCGACTGTCCTAAAAACCGACTGTCCTAAAAATCGACTGTCCTAAAAACCAACTGTCCTTAGAACCAACTGTCCTTAAAATCGACTGTCCTAAAAACCAACTGTACTAAAAATCGACTGTCCTAAAAATTGACTGTCCTAAAAACCAACTGTCCTAAAAATCAACTGTCCTAAAAATAGACTGTCCTAAAAACCAACTGTCCTAAAAACCAACTGTCTTGAAGACCAACTGTCCTGAAACTAACTGTACTAAAAATCGACTGTCCTAAAAATCAACTGTCCTAAAAATCGACTGTACTAATAATCAATTGTCCTAAAACTCAACTATACTAAAAATCGACTGTCCTAAAAACCAACTGTCCTAAAAACTAACTGTCCTAAAAATCGACTGTACTAAAAATCGACTGTCCTAAAAATCGACTGTACTAAAAATCGACTGCACTGAAAATCGACTGTCCTAAAAATCAACTGTCCTAAAAACCAACCAACCTGAAAATCAACTGTCCTAAAAATCGAAAGACTGGTGGGGGTATTGAAGGGGTGAAAGCATCTATGTTTTCTCCGAATTAGAATTCCGATACCTCAAGCTGTTCAAAAGTCATCATAAAACTGATATTTTGCTAAATTGACTTCCATAGACTCTTAAATTCTTCTGTTATACAATGTGAGCTAGAATAAACAAGAATCAATCCCCAACTCCCTCTATTCCCCTATCCCCTCTTCCCCTCTTCCCCTCTTTCCCTCTTCCCCTGTTCCCCTCTTTCCCTCTTCCCCTCTTCCCCTCTTCCCCTCTTCCCCTCCTCCCCTCTTCCCCTCTTCCCCTCCTCCCCTCTTCCCCTCTTCCCCTCTTCCCCTCTTCCCCTCTTTCCCTCCTCCCCTCTTCCCCTCTTTCCCTCTCTCCCTTTCTCCCTCCTCCCCTCTTCCCCTCCACCCCTCATCACCTCACCATCGCAAGTACATTTGCGGCTTGTTGCGCACAGTATCAGTTGTTATAAAAGTTAGACCTCACTCACTCGTCACTAAAGTCTATCGTTCAACTTAATGAAGATATTCAATTGAGTCGATCGGTATGTTTCCTAGTGTAATGCGTTGTTATCGTGTTGGCAGGCCCGTGCGCCCAACTCTCCCGTCCTGATCATCGGCACGCACTACGACATGATGCGCGAGATGTACCCAGCATCCATCGCCGAGGATCTCCAGCAGATCATCAGGGACAGGTGTGACATCAACAACTTCACAGTTTTTACACAGTTTATTAGGGGTGTGCGAGTCCAGGTTTTCAAACCTGAGTCCGATTCGAGTCCGATTCTTCTAGAAATTATCGAGTCCGAGCCGAGTCTCGAGTCTTTTTTTAAACATTTAAATTTAGGATGATTTCAGGCACTATCAGTACAAAATTTCAACTTCAAATAATTATAATGTGCTGGTTAGTAGTCATCAATAAATAAAAGGGGTAAATACAAAGCAATGAATGAAAAATAACAAATGGCATATTCATTCTTGATTTACATTCATTAATTCACTTTATGTTGAATATTTTCAAGTTGTTGCTAAAATTGGGCCCTACGTTAATATAGTACATATACACATGCGAGTATTTTCGATACCATTTCAAAACCTCGGTAATTTCCCAATAACTTTGGTTGCCGCATTATTGAATCTGTTGAACATATCATTCGTGCTACGTAGATCAAAACTTGAGAATCGAGAATTCAAATTTCGGAATCGGCGGCAAATTCAAAGACTCGAATGGACTCGGAAATCGAGTCTAAAATTACTTCTACGAGTCCGATTCTGGCGGAGACTCGGACTCGAAATTAGGTAGACTCGCACGCCCTACAGTTTATATAGCAAATAAGTTAGACTCTTTAAAATTGAAAGAAATTGACTGAAAGAATGAATTAAAAAAGATCTGATGTATTCCAAAGTATGTGAACATTATATGCTGTGTTTTGTTCATGTGTTAGGAAAGGGGAAATTTCCCTATAAATTTCAAAATTGTAATTTGTGATTGGAACGCTAACCGTACTTTTCATTGCTCTCACATCGCCGTACTGACAGCTCTACCAACATCTTACGTTTGCCTTAAGCCAACAGTTTTATCAAGATGCTAAGTTACCATGCAGACGCTTATCAACGTGCGACGTTACCGTGCCGACAGGTTTATCAACATCGTTGACGCGGAGAAGTGCGGCTTGCCGAGAGTCCTCGACACGATCGAGGTCAGCTGCAAGACTCGTCACAATATCAAACTGTTGTGTAACCTCATCTACGACACGGTGTTCAGCCTCAAGCCACCAGGTAACTCGCTAGCTCGAGGAAACTCTGCTTATAGCGTAGGATCGTGGAGGTATATTTGTACTAGGGATAACTTTGGTTAACTGAAAACAGGTTCCAGGTTCAATCGGTTCTGAAATAGAGAATCGATTCCTTCTGTGACAATTATTAGATGAGCGTAGCGAAGATTTTCACTGAACTCTTACGGAACTTTGTCTGTGCGTTTTTTTTTTTTTGTAAGCACTGCACAGGTCGCAGGGTTTGACCAGTCGACATGAAACTTTTTTTTTATATGCAAACTTATTCAACTTAGAACTGTATAGTTTTGAGGTCTAATCGGTCGGACCATTTTTGAGAAACATCATTTAGAAGTTTCTAAAAACCCCATAAGATTTGGCTGAGCGGAAAAAATTGAAAAATAAAATCTCTTCAATATGATTCAAATTTTCCACAAATGTGAACACAAGAATAATATACATGAATAAAAATTTGGTTTGATATTCGGACCAGCCGTTTTGGAGAAAATAATATAATAAATGTATTTTATTCATCGGAAAGATAGAAATATTAGTTGAAAAATGTTGCATTGTCGAAGTCACGGCTTTCTAGATTCATTGACATCGGATGAAGTTCATTTCAAATGATCAAAGTTTGTAGAGTTTTCGATTATACTTTATATAGACATCTCGCTCATCGTACAACGCACATCCTGCATTTGCCTAGTTTTATTCATTCATCATGTTGATTGACTTATTGATTATATACTATGAATATACTAATATAGATATAGATATACTAATACTAACCCGCCGATACTTCCAGGCAGCAAAGAACTGCTACTAGAACAGCGAGTACCGTCGAGCTACCTGCTCCTAGAGGACGTGATCGGACATCTGGCGACGGAACGGCGTCAAAGCGGCGTCGATCCGGTACTGAACGCCGAGCAGTACCGGACGGTTGTCGGCTCCGAGATGCAGTACCGGCACCAGCGGACGTTCAGAGACGCGGCAGAACTGCATCAGGCCACGCTGTTCCTGCACGAGAACGGTGAGCCGAACGGCGTTCGGTCGTTTATTTTAGGGTTGCCCTGCGATATGAATTTCATGATCGATAATCATTGGCCTCATATCGATTAGTGATGCCTTCGGGTAACAAATTAGGAACCGGGTACCCGCCGAAATCACCCGGGTAATACCCGGGTAATTTAAAAAACTATATAAAACTAAAAACTAAAAACTTTATGACTATATATGCTTCTCAGTTCTCGGTAAAGAATAGTATTTGGCATGGCAACTAGAGAGCGGTTGACAGGAGAGGGATTCAGTACACTGCACGTGTGACCAAAGATAACGGTAGGTGGTGCGACTAGATTTGACGAGCGCATTATGACAAGTTGAGGGAGGTCTGGGAAAGTAGGTGGAAAAACTTATGTAGAATGCGAAGTTGAATTCTCTCGGTAGCTTGAGTGATTTATAAAAGTTATTTTCTATATTATAGGTACTGGTTAGCACAATTACCCGGAACCTAGACGGGTACCCGGGTAACAGAATATTACCCGGGTAATGCATTACCCGTACCCGACCCGGGTACCCGAAGGCATCACTAATATCGGTAATCAACTAGAAAAATAATCGATATTTCAGATAATAGGCCTATCGATAATCAACTTGAAGTGATTGATAATCGATTATATTGATTATCAATTTGAATAGCATGTGACCCATAGAGTTATTATAGTGGTGTCAGCTTCCCCTTCCTCTCTTCCCTTTCTTACCACCATAAATCACACCACTTCCAACATTGAAGTCATTGACAAGCAGTTCGCTTTGAACACCAAGAGTGTCCACCAATCGTGTTACAGAAATGTTCCCGCCTTACTCTTTTATTGGATAATTCTGGAAGTAAACACTAAACAATCATTTACAAATGATGAAATACACGTTGATTATCGATTTAATCGATTATATCTATATATTGATACTAAAAACATCTTCGATTATCATATCAAACAAGTGATTATCGATACATATCGATATATCGAATATCAAATGGCAACCCTACTTTATTTATTCATTTATTAAATTATTTATCCATTTTATTTCCGTCCATTGGATGATTTACAAACTTATCATTGAGATAGCAATGAGAAATAGAAAGTTACTGTAATCATAAGGATGGACAGATTTGAATTCATAGTCGTTATTACTATACGATTGTTGTTACTATACTTCCCACTACTATTGTTATAACTATCGCACAGCATCACTACGCACTATCCCAATTACGCGTAAATTCCCTCGCACCTTCCGTTCTCCCCCAGAATGTCTTGGACCGTTCGGAACCGGTTTAGTGAAGACAGACAGACGCCAGCGAAACTCTATGTATTGATTTATCGTATTGTCCCGAATATAAGCCGACCCCCAAACTTTTAGATCAACAATTGAAAAAAGGGTATCTCTCTTTTTCCACTTCATCATCACTCTTCCGAGCTAGAATTTAGTGAATTTCGTATTAGTGAGGAAGCTATGCCAACTGCATGTGAGAAACCGTTGAGGGGCCTCACGATCGTGTGTACTCGGCTAGTGCCGATGACGCGCGATCGTCACATGGCCCGCCTGCTCGTCAAGGTCTGACAAAACAATGCAGCTAACTGCTCAACATGCCTTTGTTTATTTCCACGCGTCAAACGAAAGTGATGAATATGGGGAAATCATACTTCTTCATGACGAAACACTTATTAAACGTGTTTTTAGTGTAATATTTTTCAGTTTGTTGTTTGTTTGTTTGTTTGTTTGTTTGTTCGTCTCACTGTATTGTATAAGAGTCTGACATAATGTATTATTGTTTGTTTGGCAGGCGTGTTGCTCCATTACGACGACGCGACTTTGAAAGACTTGTACTTCCTCGACCCGCAGTGGCTCTGTGACATGCTCGCTCACGTCGTCACCATCCGCGAGATCAACCCCTTCGCGCGATCAGGTAACGCAACCGTTCGTACGATCGGGTAAGGCAACCGTTCGTACGATCAGGTAACGCAACCCTTTCGTACCATCCGCGAGATCCGTACAGTAGATGGTACAGTAAACCCTCGTTAATTCGAATTGAAAAAGGACCCAAAAAAACAAGTAAAATCCCAAAAATCAAAATTTAAATTTAAAAAAATTGAATTAGTAAAAAATGTTGTTTGTCCGTGCTCGTGTTGCAGGCGTGATGAAGCTGGACGACCTCAAGCACGTGTTCAAGTCGTCGACGCTCGGCCCGGTCGACACGCGAGGCTACATCGTCAACCTGCTGAACAAGTTCGAGGTGGCGCTGACGTGGGACAGCCGGACGCTGCTCATCCCGTCGCTGCTGCCCTCCGAGGAACAGCTGCGGTCGGCTCACACGCAGGTCGTCAGGGTCAAGGTCAGTCTGACGGCGTTGAACGTTAAGTCTGCCGGCGTTCAGTCTGTCAGCGTTGAGCGTTGAGTGTTCAGTCTGCCAGCATTGAGCGTTGAGTCTGCCAGCGTTGAGCGTTCAGTCTCCCAGCGTTGAGCGGTCAGTCTGACGGCGTTGAGCGTTCAGTCTGCCAGTGTTGAGTGTTCAGTCTGCCAGCGTTGAGCGTTCAGTCTGTCAGCGTTGAGCGTTGAGTGTTCAGTCTGCCAGCATTGAGCGTTGAGTCTGCCAGCGTTGAGCGTTCAGTCTCCCAGCGTTGAGCGGTCAGTCTGACGGCGTTGAGCGTTCAGTCTGCCGGCGTTGAGCGTTCAGTCTGCCAGCGTTGAGCGTTCAGTCTGCCAGCGTTGAGCGTTCAGTCTGCCAGCGTTGAGCGTTCAGTCTGCCAGCGTTGAGCGTTCAGTCTGCCAGCGTTGAGCGTTCAGTCTGCCGGCGTTGAGCGTTCATTCTGACAGCGTTGAGCGTTTAGTCTGCCAGCGTTGAGCGTTCAGTCTGCCGGCATTGAGCGTTCAGTCTGCCAGCGTTGAGGGTTCAGTCTGCCGGCGTTGAGTGTTCAGTCTGCCGGTGTTGAGCGTTCAGTCTGCCAGCGTTGGACGTTCAGTCTGCCAGCGTTGAGGGTTCAGTCTACCAGCGTTCAGTCTGCCAGCGTTGGGCCTTCAGTCTGCCGGCGTTGAGCGTTGAGTCTGCCGGCGTTGAGTGTTCAGTCTGCCAGCGTTGAGCGTTCAGTCTGCCAGCGTTGAGCGTTCAGTCTGCCAGCGTTGAGCGTTCAGTCTGCCAGCGTTGAGCGTTCAGTCTGCCAGCGTTGAGCGTTCAGTCTGCCAGCGTTGAGCGTTCAGTCTGCCGGCGTTGAGCGTTCAGTCTGCCGGCGTTGAGCGTTCAGTCTGCCAGCGTTGAGTGTTCAGTCTGCCAGCGTTGAGCGTTCAGTCTGCCAGCGTTGAGCGTTCAGTCGGGTGGGACAAAATGAATGATACAAGCAAGAAAACGATGGATATGAGAACAATGCAGAGGTTTCAGTGTACTTCTATATACAATCTAATACTTTGTCGTAGCCTATGTCACTATTTTGTGTTTCAATTCGTCGCTATATTGCAAACGTGAGTTGTTCTCTGCGAATTGTTCTCCGTTGGTCCCTTGAAAAACGATGGATAGACGTTTCACCGTATGTCTTTGTTGTTTGATTTAGTCAAAATAATTATGATTCCAGCTTCCTAAGAAACTGTATAACTGGTGTTCCTCAAGGATCTATTTTAGGACCAATTCTTCACTTACATTTACGTAAATAATATACACAATGTAATACTAATGTAATGCATGGGTGTTCTCCGTGTTAACCGCAGTCTTGTTGTTTTTCAGATCCCGGTACGATCCCGAGGCTGGGCCGTCCGCAATAAGAAGACGTCCGTCGCTCTAAACCCTTCGACGATCGTCGGTAACTCTCAGTTCTACGCGCACAGTCCCGACAAGGCTCGACGCCCCACTTCCATCGCAGGTACGCAACCGCTCTGAAACCTTGGTGATCCGAAACGTTAGCCACGCAGAATAGATGATTTTTTTTACTTATTAGATGAGCGTTAGCGAAGATTTTCACTCACCTCGTAACAGTACTTTGTCTGGGCGTTTTTTTTTTTTGTAAACACTGCACAGGTCGCAGGGTTTGACCGATCGACATGAAACTTTTTTTCCATATGCAAACTTATCCAACTTAGAACTGTATAGTTTTGAGGTCTAATCGGTTGGACCATTTTAGAGAAACATCATTTAGAAGTTTCTAAAAACCCCATAAGATTAGGCTGAGCAGAAAAAATTGAAAATTAAAATCTCTTCAATATGATTCAAATTTTCCACAAATGTGAACACAAGAATAATATAGCCTACATGAATGCAAATTGGTTTGATATTCTGGCCAGCCGTTTTGGAGAAATCAATAAAAATGTTTTATTCATCGAAAAGATAGAAATATTAGTGAAACAATGTTGCATTGTCGAAGTAACCGCTTCTAGATTCATTGACATCGGATGAAGTTCATTTCAAATGATCAAGGTTTGTAGAGTTTTCGATTATACTTTATATAGACATCTCGCTCATCGTACAACGCACATCCTGCGTTTGCCTAGTATTTTTCAATTTTCAATTCAATCTCTCCAATATGTTACTGATTGACTGTATTCGTGTCCAGGTATTGTCAGCATCGTCCACCCGACCGAGGAGCCCGTTCAACCCGTTCAGCCGTGCGGAATATCGCACTTGTCGGACCCTGCTAGGGCGATACGACGCCTGCTACTGATGTCGTACTTCCCGAGCGGTTTCTGGTCGCGGCTCATCACCAGGGTCATGGCGGACGATACCATCGTCGATATCGTCCGCTCGTTCTTCGTCACTCCCAAGGAGGTAAGTTGAATTACATTTTGATACACATATCTGGACATTTTCAGCTTGATCGGGTCAGCCATTTTGAAGAAAATACATAAAATGTGATAAATTGGTACCACTCGAAACAGTTTTCACTAGTTATGCCTTCGGGTAACAAATTACGAACCGGGTACCCGCCGAAATTACCCGGGTAATTTGAGTAAAAACTGAAAACTATATGACTATATATGCTTCTCAGTTCTCGGTAAAGAATAGTATTTGGCAAGGCAACTAAATAGCGGTTGACAGGAGAGGGATTCAGTACACTGCACGTGTGACCACAGATAACGGTAGGTGGTGCGACTAGATTTGACGAGCGCATTATGACAAGTTGAGGGAGGTCTGGGAAGGTAGGTGAGAAAACTTATGTAGAATGCGAAGTTGAATTTCTCTCGGTAGCTTGAGTGATTTATAAAAGTTATTTTCTATATTATAGGTACTAGTTAGCACAATTACTCGGAACCTAGACGGGTACCCGGGTAACAGAATATTACCCGGGTAATGCATTACCCGTACCCGACCCGGGTACCCGAAGGCATCACTAGTTTTTACCCATTTTTACCCATACTATTACTATCCGCACGTTTTCCTAATATATCCATCCAACGTGCCGCTGGTTTGTTCAGGTTGTTTGCGACACGAAGTTGGCCCAACTGCTGGACGTTCAAGCCGAGTGGGTGTTGTGGCAGACTGGGATGGAGCTGCGTTACGCTGACACCACGTTGTTCCGCATGAAGGAGGTTCTGCCGACATCGAGGAATTCACCCATCGACTACCGGCAACTCAGGTACGAGATCGGTTTGATGAGTTGAAGGCGTGCGCAGCCCAAATCATTAGATACGGCCTCTTATTGTGAGGGTATAAACAACATACATAACTACGTCTATAATTATAATGGAAGATGGCATAAAATTATCATATAAAGTTCACCATCTGTTTAAACGAATAGTATATATATATATATATATATATATATTTGAGGGGACAGGTTTGGGGGGCTTGCCCCTCACTGTCAGTCCCACAGGGAATTTTTTTGATTTACTCGATTTGGAAACAGTTTCGTAGGATCTAGAAGTAACTCCAGGGCCAGCTCGTGATGTTTTTGCGCCCTGGGCGACATATGAGTAGATTTCATAAATTCGAGGGCGAAGCTTGAGACGATACGCGATCCTAGTTTGGCGATGGCGAGCCTTCTTAAAATACTTTCATCATGGATTTTTTTGTCACCATAAAAAAATGCACTCATACACAACGTCTTGCCTAGCCCCCCCCTACGGAGCCTCCCACCCATGATCAGCTGTTACTGATGTCCCTGCTATTGCAACATTCTTGTCAGTGACTCAGTGTGCTTCCAAGCCTTGAGGCTAGAGGTCAGAGGTCATGCTAACCTATAGAGTGATGATTGGATTAAAGAAAATGACGTGTCTTTTTATGAATCAAGGTGATTTAAAGATTTTTACAGAAAACCCCGGGTAGGAGTCGGGTAATGAAGACAGTTACCCGGGTAGAAAAAATTCTACCCGCCGACATCCCTAATACATATCGATATATCGAATATCAACTGGCAACCCTAATTTCTATGAGCGCGCCGCCTTAACATCCTCTTCCCGTCACCTCCAGGTTCCGGCTGAAACAGGAAGGGGCGTGGTGCGACATGGACTTGATCAACTCGTCGATCCTTGAGATCTACTTCCCGGTGGACACGGTGGTGATCAAGCGGCCGATCCCGGACGAGGCCCCAGGGGCCCAGGCCGAGTACCAGGCGGTGGTACTGGACCCCAGTCCCGAGTGCACGGCCAAGCTGCTAGCGCTGGCTGTCGACCATATCGATATACTACTGGAGGACTGGTACCCCACCCTAGGTAGGTCGTGCGTTATATAGCCATTATCACTCATACTATTACTATCCGCTCGTCTAACAACGCATATGGCGTTTTCCTAGTACTAGGAAAACGCCATATATGCGTTGTTAGACGAGCGGATAGTAATAGTATGGGTAAAAAATGGGTAAAAACTGCTTCGAGTGGTACCAATTTCTTTTGATTCAGCTGAACTTTAGAATGTGTACAAATGTATTCATGGAAATTCATTTTTGTAGTATAAATAAAATCATTTCGTGATTTTTTGGCGCCCTGGCGAATTAAGGGAATTTTTAAATTGGTGGGAATCTGAGACATAAGCGATTCCTCGTTGCGCAAAGCTACATCTAAAATTTATCAGGATCTTTTGAACATGAAGTAATGATCAGCTTGTACCTGTGGTCACCCTAGACCTCAAACCATGAAAAAATATGAAGCTGCAAGCAATTTTTTATGATCGCTTCAAACTGTCTATGTAAAGCAGTGTTCTATGATATGATTTTAACAAGGAACTGTGTCTTTTATGATAAAGTATTAAAATTCTACGAAAAACATAAATGTATGAAAGAAGTGACCGGTACCGGTTGTACAACCTCGAGAATTCTGTAATACCGCCTGGACGGCCCAGTTGTTTAAGCACCAGCCACATCATCTTCGACATCCATAGTCCCGCTGGCGAACGGATGGCCCGTGAATGCAGGATGATCACTCGGTCAGATACAGACGATCACCCCGGCGGCACGGGTGTTACGCAACCCGGCCATGGTCCGGCCGGAGGCAGAGGGGGATTCGACCCCAGTCGGTCACGGCCGCGCTATTTGCGGGCTTATCAGGATTCATCTGGCAGGCTAACGGGATCCCTAGGAAGTGCTGCCGTTCTTCAACCTCTTCATTCTATCAAGTTTGCTAAAATATCCATCATCATTAAATCATCCATCCAAAAGATAGCTTATTGAAGGATGGCGTTAAGCCCAGTAAATTGAATTCCAATGTATGTCACGAGGAATTGTTGCTTTTTCAGCGTCGATAGACCAGGTTGTGTACATCGAGTACTTGAGAAAGTCCTTTTGGTCGGACGGAACTGGAGTTCAAATTGCCGGAACGTAGTAAAAAACGGAAGTTTGATCTTTTCGCATTAAATTGTATTGTTTTGAGGTTGAAGATCGGTTATGACAATCCGAAGTATTACCATGTCTTGAAACCTTAAATCTCCAACTGTAATCCAATTGAATCTTGAATCCTGAACTTGAAATCCCCTGAGAATGGCAATTCCTTTAACTTAGGTAATGAAATCTTGGTCCTAAATCTAGACTAAATTTTCGTTCTTAATCCATGAATTTTGATTGCATAATCTGAAAATCGAGAATTCTGTGAATTTGTCCAATCATCCTTGAATTGAATCAGAATTGAATTGCTAAACTTTTTTGTACCGATATCCTGAATCGACTTGAAACCTGAATTCTTCGAACACGCGAAACCAAAAACGGAATATAGGACACGGAACGATGAACGTAAAGATCCGAGCCTTGACGGACACAAAACTAAAATGAAACTTAACGACCACATTTCTATAACTCATATCAGTGGAAACTGTTATTATTATAGGATTGATTTCCTTTTCTCGTGTCCACTTTAGCTACTCCTATATATAAAATCCTGTAAATAAAATATGAAATAATTATGCTATGAACACTGAGAGAATTATTGTGTTCTGTTTTCATGAAATCTATTCCAGTAAGGTTGTGCAATCTTGGTTTCCTGAAGTCAAACTCAAATTTGAACTTGAGACTCGAAAGTTTGCAAACTTCGAACTTTTGAGTCAAAATTTCGCTAACTTCGAACTTGAGACTCAAAATTTCGCGAACCCAAGACTCAAAAGTTTGCAAACTTTGAACTTTTTGGAGCTTCTCGGAACTCAATCAGGGTACTTGAAACCTTACAAATGTTATACCGGTATTAGGGAAAGGTATTTATATTTCATATTCGGTCATTTTAATTTTCAGTTCGTTTGCTACTATCACTCTGTGTACTGTTATAATTTATACTAGGAAAACGCCATATATGCGTTGTAAGACGAGCGGATAGTAATAGTATGGGTAAAAATGGATGAAAACTGCTTCGAGTGGTACCAATTTAGTACATTTTATGTTTTTTCTTCAAAATGGCTGACCCGATCAAGCTGAAATTTGTCAGAAATGTGTACAAAAATGTAATTTAACTTCACGCAAAATTTCATTTTTTTGGAAAATAAAAATATTTTCTTTTTTTTCCGCCATGTTATTCTAATGGGAATTTTTGAAATTTCTTGAATTCTTAAAAAAAAATACACCCCGATAATGCCACAAAACTATACAGATCTAAGTTAGATGAGGAACCATATTGAAAAAAAGTTTGAAATTGATAGATGTAGCCGTTTGACCTGTGGAGAACCGACAAAAAAACATAAAAAAAAATAAACTTAAAACGAACACCATTTTTTTTCAGTACGTCCAATGGAATCCTTGCTAAAGCTCGTCTAATTATTATACAGACCTAGTGTTTCTGACTTCTGCTCTTTTCTCACTACCTGTATCCAGTGTAGGCCTACTTCCTATATATAAAATCCTGATAAATAAATAATAAATCAACTTCATAATTGAAAACCACGTGTGCCTCCAGGTACCAGGTTTGTTCACACGTCCGAGGGAAGGTTCCTGGTAACCCGCCTGGTACCGTGCCCTAGTTGTATTGCTACCAGGCATCTACCAGTGGACGACGATTCCATTACCCCGTCGGACGAAGCGATGCAGCCCGAACATCTTACAGAGGTAAGAGCTCGGTTACACTCACATTTAACAGACGAGACGATCTAAACCGGCACATGCAGCGCAGTGGTTAACGCGCTCGCTTCATGTGATCCGGGAGGCGAGGGGAATTCCGAACCCAGTTCGATCCCCGCCGCCGACCATCTTTACAGGGTTTTTCATGGTTTCCCTCTGTAGTCTAGGCTAATGCCGGGATGGTTCCTACAATGAGTCGGCCATGACCGCTTCCTTCCCACTATCCTTCCCATTACCCAAGAACCTTCATCTCATCATCCCATCATCTCATTAATCATCCATCCGACGCCACTAAATCTCCGTTATCATAACAGTGCGTCGTTAAACCCAATATATATATGCTGAATTCCCACATTGTTTGCTGACGACGCGATTGTTGTTCCAGGCATTCCAGCGGGCGGAACAGGAGCCCAGGTGGGCGGGACGAACCCGGAAGTCCCAAGAGAGCTGTGCGTCGGACCGGGATAGCGGGGTGGACCCGGACAGTGCTGGATCAAGGTAGGCAGGAAACCGGGAAGGATTTTGATCGGGTGTTACGTCGCGGATCAAATGTGTCTAGTTTTTGTGACTGTTTGAAGATGCTTGGTCAAATGATGAAATCCGGTGTACAATTGCCATGAAATCCTTGAAACCCCTTGAAATCCCCTGACATACTTGAAATCCCCTGACATACTTGAAATCCCCTGAAATCCTTGAAATCCCTGAAATCTCTTGACCCTGAAATCTCTGGAGTCTCTTAGAATCCCTGAAATCTCTATAAATCCATGACATTCCTTGAAATTCCCTTGAAATCCCTGGAATCTCTTGAAAGCCCTGAAATCACCTGAAATCCCTGAAATCTCTTGACATCCCTGAAATCTCTTGACATCCCTGAAATCTCTTGAAATCCATGAAAATCCTTGAAATTCCCTTGAAATCCCTGAAATCACTTGAAATCCGCTGAAATCACTTGAAATCACTTGAAATCTCTTATCATTTCTGAAATCTCTTGAAATCCCTGAAATCCCTAGAAATCCTCTGAAATCCTCTGAAATCTTGAGATCCTCTGAAATCCCTTGAAATCCTTGAAATCACCTGAAATCTTGAAATCTGAAATCGGGAATATACCAAATGTGCGAGTTGTAAACCCCTCGTACGTCATTCGTGGACACTGTGACGTATATGTATTGAGGGTTGCGTTGGTTCGCTGGTCTCGTATGGTGGCCTAACGTTCTATCCCACCGATATTACGAATGTGTACCAATTTACCTGTAGAAAGTATTGAGTATATTCGACCATTTTCAACACTCCGTACGTTTACACCGCCCAGTTACAAAAATGAAAATGTGTTTTTGACCGATGCTAGGCTGAGATTGGCATATCAGAAGCAACTTCTTGACACTCAAATTCGGGAAAAATTAAATTTTATTCTCGAACAAAAAAATCAAAAAAAAAAAAAAAAAAATTCATATGCCTATGTTTACATTTTCGAGTTCAGCTAAATTTGAACTTGAACTCAGTCTCGAAACTCGAAACCAAAACTCGAAAATTCAATTGCACGCACACCCCTATTTTCAAGTATTAATATTTCCTACATCGTATCATATTCGTATCATATGCAAATCTGTCCAACAATAAATAGATAAACAAATCAAAAACCGTGCAAAAACGCAATTTTGCGGTTATGTAATGCTTGGTATTTGCTTCAGTCGCCTGCCGTCCATGGAAGGCCACCCGCAGTACGCCGTGGCCGACTGCGACGAGACGTTGCCAAACTTCAGCTGGGTCGTGGAGGAGTGCATCCTGGCTGCTTACGACTCCAAGCACGTGGTCTGTCCGACGCATGGCAACATTGCACTCGCGTTGGTGGCGCCAGACACGGTGAGTTAACTCCTACCGTAGCGTGAGCAACGGGGGGAGAGGGGAGGGAGGCACTTTCTTCCCCTCCCAATGAAGATATGACATAACTCACATAAGTCTTCCAGGGATGTCGTTAGGATTTCTGTATTGGGGGGGCGCAGATAAGAATTTGGAAATATCATCAAGTAATATCGTCGGCTAATTCGGTTTTGTCGGCAAGAACAGGGGTGAGTTTGTGTAGTTCTGTGTACTTTATTATCGCTAAATATGAAATATCGTTGGACGAGGAACACAAAGCATGCGTTACGTGTGTATTAGTTATTCGCTATAATGAGTTTCGTATTGCAATAAAAGAGTTGGAGATCTGAATGAATTCGAAGAAACGTGTCACCGGGATCCAGAATTATTCTCGTAGAAACCAACCATGTATGTTTATCACTTCTGGAAGGAAGTTTGAGGAAGTCGAGTTTATACTGATATAATTCATATTGATAAGTAGCAATATTTCATTGTGTGTTTATTCGTAATAGGTGAACATTTATATATTTTTAAAGAGGATACATTATTGGGGGGGCGCAAATGTCGATTGGGGAGGCGCGCGCCCCTTCTTGGACCCCCTAACAACGTCCCTGAAGTCTTCCATCCTACTCTTACGGATCTTTGTCTGTGATGTTCTCTCTTTTATTAGGGACAGTGAAACCTCTATCCATTGTT
This sequence comes from Brachyptera putata, assembly GCA_907164805.1. NCBI lineage: Eukaryota > Metazoa > Arthropoda > Insecta > Plecoptera > Taeniopterygidae > Brachyptera > Brachyptera putata. The sequence goes on from OU015473.1 coordinate 2,472,698, forward strand.
TTTCAAGGGACCAGGAATATAAAACCATCCATGCAGGAAAACATTCCATCCAGGAACATTTAACATTGGTTATATGGGAGTGGGGTGGGAAAAAATGAATGATACAACCAGGAAAACGATGGATCCGGGAACGATGCATAGAGGTTTCACTGTATGTGTATTTGATACCGAACACGGTTTGACTGAGCGACGTGAAAGTTTTTCTGGACACGCTGACTCATTCAACTTATAACTGTATAATTTTTGGGTCAAATTGTTCGAACCATTTTTGAAATACACCATCACAAAACTATACAGTATTGAATTATCGAATTATCGACAGTATCGAAACGACAAAAAGGCAGGCAAATAGTAACTTGAAAAGTGAAGAAAAAGACATAGATGAAAATTTTGATTTACATTGATTTTTCTGTACGTAGGGGGCTATAGGCCTAGACCCCGTTTACAATACTACCATCCTACTACAGTAGAGTTACTAGAGTAAATGGGCAGTAACTAATATTGCGTTCACACGGACAAAATATAGGTTCTTGGTTACTAGACGTTTTAGTTATATATTTTACCGCGTGAGTGTGTTTTGACACATTTCGCCGACGCCATCTTGTAATTATTCTACCAAAACGTATCCTAGAGCAAAGACTTCCTACGAGGCTACGATCGTACCAAGCTATGAGCGTACATCTACTACAGTAAGGCCCGGTTTTACGAAACTTAGTTAAGTACTAATCCACTAACTATTTGTTAAAGGTACGAAAATATCACATGTAACCAAGGGTGATAACGAGTTAATCCGCTAACTATTGCTTAATCCACTAACAATAGATTCGTAATACCGGCCCTAACCCTACTAACGAGAGTAAGTTGACTGTAGTAGCTTTTGTTACGAGCGTAGCCACTATTTGGTGTTCACACACGGTCACTTACGATCGTAGATGGGGTTACTAGAGTAGTTGAGTAGTAATGAAAACGGGGTCCTACTCACTTGTGCTTACTAATTTTTTGATCTTTTTGACCAAAAATCAAACTTGCAAGTACACTTTCAGTGGAAATAATGATTTCAAGTTTCAACCTGAATATATAATTTCGTTCGTGCGGAACTCGAAAAAGAAAAACAATTCCACCCGGCACTAACCACATTCTCGTTCTCGTTCTCACCAGATGTTCATGGACCTTGGCGAACGGCACCTGATCCGCCCCGAGCACATCAGCAAGGGACGTCTGCTGGGACGCGGCGCGTTCGGGTTCGTGTTCAAGGGCGCCTGCGTTCTGCGGGGCAGTCTCGTCACGGTAGACGTCGCCATGAAGATGCTTCAACCCGTTCAACCGGGCGCTAACGCCAGACCGTCGGCGCTGATCGCGTTCAAGGTGAGACGCGGGGAGAGGAACGATAACAGAACGCAGGATTGTCTGTTGATTCAGTGTTGGGTCTTTGCTAGAGGTGTGGGAATCCATGTTTTTCTAATCGAATCCGAATTGGATTCGGTCCAACATAGAAGATTTGAAAAATTTTGAGTTTATCTACTTGTGAACCTCGGTAAGCTGCTGTTCTCTCTTTCCCTTATACCCAATTCATGTAACAAGCCTAAGGTTATTTTCCTATACACACAATACAGTAATTCAATTGTGTTATCGCTAACCTGTGGGTATCTCGAAGAGTTTACCATTTCTATCAATTCGTCACATTATACTTGACTATCATGGTTCGTGATTTTTGTACATTCACATTGTGTTTTTTTGAGCAGCATTAAAAAAAAATATGTAAGAGAAAATCACGATTCTTGAGTTCGAGTTCAAATTCGAAAAAAAAAAAACAGACAGTAGGCCTTATTGAATATCGAGTTTTCAATTGGTTCTGAGTGAATTACAAAAGACCGGTTCTACCAAGTCTTTACAAATGGTTACTCGGTCTTCAAATCCCAGGACCGATGACATCACTACTACCTGTCTTTCTATCTACCTGTCTCTCTCCCACCCACAGGCGGCGCAGGGCAAATGGTCCCGCGATCCCCTCCAGTACGCGTGCAAGGCTTATTGCACGGCGCGCCAAGAACTGAACATCCTGCTGAGTCTGCGCCACCCGAATATCGTGCCCTTGGTGGGCGTGTGCACCCGCCCCCTCGCCCTTGTGCTCGACCTGGCGCCCCAGGGGGCCCTGGACACGCAGCTGCGCCACTACAGGCGGTCAGGCGCAAGAGTCGACGCGTTTTGCCTGCAGGCCATCATACTACAGGTAGCGCGGATATGTTACGAGGACGGTTAGTTGGGGTGGGCGAGTTCCAGAATTTAAGTTCGAGTTTGAGATTACCGTATTGTCCCGAATATAAGCCGACCCCCAAACTTTAAGAGCAACAATTGAAAAAAGGGTTCATCTCCTTTCCACGTAAATCATCACTCTTCCGAGTTAGAATTTAGTCCATTTCGTATTGCGCGCGTGAGGAAGCTATGCCAACTGCGTGTGAGAAACCGTTGAGAGCGGCCTCACGATCGTGTGTACTCGGCTAGTGCCGATGACGCGCGATCGTCATATGGCCCGCTTACTCGTCAAGGTCTGACAAGACAATGCAGATAACAGCTCAACATGCCTTTGTTTATTACTGCGCATCAAATAAAATTGAAGAATTATGGGAAAATGATGTTTCTTCGTGATAGAACATTTATTAAATGTGTTTTTAGTGCAATATTTTGCAGTTTCAAGTTGATTCCATTGTTAAGAGTGTGCATGTGTAGTGCACGTAATCATATTTAGAGAAAAGCGTGTTTTTGACCGATTTTAGGCCGAGATCCGCATATAAGCCGAGGGTGAGTTTTGGACTCGCAATTTCGAGAAAAACCCTCGGCTTATATTCAGGACAATACAGTAAATCGCAAGTTTCGAGTTCGAGTGCAACTTGAAAAAAAAAAAAAAGAGTTTTCAATTGGTTTTGAGTGAAGTACAAATGACTATAGAGCGACCATTTTCAACATGTCGTACGTTTACACCACCAAAATTCGAAAAATAAAGAACGTATTACTGACCGATTTTAGGCCGAGATTCAATATCGGGAGCAACTTCTTGACAGTTGAATTCGGAAAATATCGCGTTTCATATTCGGAACAATACAAGTAGGCCTACAGGTAACTAAGAAAAAATGAAAAAAAAAAAAAAAAAAAAAAAAAAAAAAAAATCGAGTCAAGCTAAATTTGAACTTGATCTCTGTAATTTGAGTGCTCGCACATCCCGAATAATTACGGATGAAGAAACATTTCGATTTCAGTATCGTTGATCGTTGGTCAACCATTTTGAAGAAAAAACATAAAATGTGCTAAATTGGTACCACTCGAAGCAGTTTTCACCCATTTTTACCCATACTATTACTATCTGCTCGTCTAACAACGCACATATGGCGATTTTCCTAGTATAAAAGATAATCACCAGCTCATTCGTACCCCCGTATAATCTAGCTGTTGGTGGGATCGTTAATCAAACAATAACCCTCACCCTGTATGACTATGTCCAGGTTGCCAAGGCGATCGAGTACCTCCACCAGCAGCACATCATCTACCGGGACCTGAAGTCCGAGAACGTTCTCGTGTGGGAGATGCCGGCTCCGTTCCAGCAGGGCAGGCACAACACTCACATCAAACTGGCGGACTACGGTTGGTAACACTTCGTACACCGAGAACCGTAGTAGTCACTTACATTGAACCTTCATATCATAGGCGTGCGCAGCCCAAATCATTAGATACGGCCTCTTATTGTGAGGGTATAAACAACATACATACCATATTTACTCGCATATAAGTCGCATGTATATTTATAAATTTGAGAGCTCAAAACAGGGGTGCGACTAATATGCGGGCACAAAATCTCCAAAATTGAAATTCAATGCATCAATTCACCTTTATTCATGAAAAGAAGCATCATTTTCCTCAATCCAATCATCACTCCATAGGTTAACAGGACCTCTACTATCAAGGCTTGGAAGCACACTGAGTCACTGACAAGAATGTTGCAATAGCAGGGACATCAGTAACAGCTGATCATGGGTGGGACGCACCTTAGGGGGGACTTGGGGTGCTTGCCCCCTAATGTCAGTCCCAGAGGGAATTTTTTTGATTCACTTGATTTGGAAACAGTTTCGTAGGATCTAGAAGTAACTCCAGGGCCGGCTCGTGATGTTATTGCGCCCTGGGCGACATATGAGTAGATTTTATTAATTTGAGGGCGAAGCTTGAGACGATACGCGATCCTAGTTTGCTGATCGATCAGATCAGATCACGAGCGATCAGAGCGCAAAAAAAGTGAGGGATTCTTTTTCTCAAGTTGGTAGTATACAATGCGTCATACCTTTGGGCGGGATCAACATCGCAACCTAACCTAAAAAGTTGAAACATCGCGATTTGTGAAGTTTTGTGATTTTATTCTCGAAAAACATTCGAGACATGAAATTTCGAGCAAATCTCTCGGCGTACTCGAGTCGAGTTCAGCACAATCTCTGCTCGAACTCGACTCGAAATGTGGGGACTCGCACGGACCTATTGACAACGTCTTGACCTCGGTTGCGCAGGAATCAGCCGCCTGACCTTGCCCTCGGGCACGAAGGGGTTCGGAGGCACGGAGGGTTTCATGGCTCCGGAGATCATGCGCTTCAACGGAGAAGAGGAGTACACGGAGAAGGTCGACTGCTTCTCGTTCGGCATGTTCGTCTACGAGCTGCTGACCTTGCACCAGCCGTTTGAAGGTCACGAGGCAGTCAAGGAGTGCATACTGGAGGGGGGACGACCCCCCCTCGCGTACAGGGTGAGTGGTGGAGAGAGGGGGGGGGAGAAAGAGTTTGTTTGTTCGTTTTATTTTGAACGGCGTATATGTGTTGTTAGACGAGCTGATAGTAATAGTATGGGTATTGGGTACTATCCGCTCGTCTGACTACGCATGTATGGCGTTTTCCTAGTACTTTACCACTTGTAGCGCACTTGTGATCTCGTTAGTTCAAATCAACACATCTCAACTCCCGAGCTCTTGTGCCTCAATTCCCGAGTACTTGCTCTATCACTTGTCGTAGGAACGTTGTACGCAATCTATATGCTGGACTTGCCTCATTTCCCGAGTCGATTCGCGCAAGTTCCCGAGCTCTTGTGCCTCAGCTCCCGAGTAACCGTTCTATCACTTGTCGTAGGAAACGTTGTATGCAAGCTATAAGCTAGACTTGCCTCATTTCCCGAGTCGATTCGCCCAAGTTCCCGAGCATGACTCGCCTCAGCTCCCGAGTGACCGTTCTATCACTTGTCGTAGGAAACGTTGTACCCGAGCTACATGCTGGACGTGATGGTGTTGTGCTGGGCTCAGTCGCCTCGGGACCGCCCCTCGGCCAGCCAGATCGTGTCGATCGCCTCGGCTCCCGAGTTCACCCACCTCGTTGACACCGTCTCGCTCAACCACTCGGCGTCGGTAGTCGCCACGGCAACCGTGCCCACCAGCTGTCATGCAGGTACGACAAACTAACGAACGTTGTTTTGGGAAAGTGATCGAGAATCGAATGAATCGATTCGATATCGAATCGAAATGATGATATTGAAAATTGATTGAAATATTAGATATCGATTGGCAACTCTAGTATTTTTATAATGAAAAAATGAATAAACATAAACATAAACAATATTTATGAAATGTGGAACGAGTAAAATGTGGAATGTTTCCAGACGGTGACCCGGGCTTCACGCTGTGGCTGGCCTGCTCGAGCCTGCGCTGCGACCTCCTCACGACCTCCGACTGCGGGGTCATGGCGTACCACACGCAGACGACGCCGCAGAGACCGACCGCGGCCGTCACAGTCGGCGGTAACGTCTGGCTGGGGGACTGTGTCGGACAAATACACGCTTACAAGTCAGTAATAAAACTGTGATGGCCAGTACACACGAGGCATTGCAATGCGAATCTGACCCGGCTGAGAATGGCTGACCCGATCGATTTGAAAATTTCCAGAAATGTGTATCAAAATGTAATGTAACTTCACGCAAAATTTCATTTTTTTGAAAATCAAAATATTTTCTTTTTTTTTCCTTTGTGTTATTCTAATGTGTATTTTTGAAATTTCAAAAATTCATAAAAAAAAAGTTACCACCCGATAATGCCACAAAACTATACAGAACTAAGTTAGATGAGGAACCATATTGAAAAAAAGTTTGAAATTGATAGCTGTAGCCGTTTGACCTGTGGAGAACCGACAAAAAAACATTAAAAAAAACGAAAAAAACAACATAAAAACGAACACAATTTTTTTGTCACTATGTCAAATTGAATCCTCGCTAAAGCTCGTCTAATCATCATTACAGCGGTGCCACCTGCGGCCTCCTGTGGAGTTACGCCCTGGACCCTGAAGCCCCCACTTCGTACCCCGTCTCGTGTCTTCTGGCGCTCCCTCGACTGAACCGCGTCGCTGTCGGCCTGGCCAACGGCCGTCTGTTCCTCGTACGCAGCGACATCCATCCGACGGCTCCCTCGATGGGCGAGGGAAGCTTCGTCATGACGGAGCTAGGGAGCAGCACCGCTCTGCACGCGCTAGCAGCGGTTTTTACCGATGGGTGAGTAGCCGATGATCGTAACGTAACGTCTACTTTTTATCAACTTTCTTTTTTTTTTCTTCGTGTAACACCCACAGCATGGAGGGTTATTCTATAACTCTAAAACGAAACGAAATCAGGTCATCTTCGATTTGTCCAAACTATTTCGTATACTTTAATACGGTGTATCATATGGGCTCTGACACTTTCGTCACGCATCCATTTCGTTTGCTGTTATAGAATAAGGGCCATGGTCATTTCATAACCATTTTCAGATTTTATCATTAAAAAGTTGGGTGTAGATTGTTAGAAGAGTCAATCATATTCTATTGAATAAATTGGTTAAATTTGGGAATTTGAAAAGATCTATAAGCTCCATAAGAGTAGGATGGAATTCTTTGCTATTGCTTAGCTCATGAATCGAAAAGATTTTATAAAATATTTGAGAAAATACTACCTCGGATGTTGTGAAACATTTTCAGTACACCAGTTTATATATTGGGTTGACACTGAAAATATCACTCTTTTGATCGCTAGAATCCCTTTAAGGCGGTGCGTGCACGGTGCTTATAAAAATAGAGAAATCTTTTTTTTTTCTTCATCTCGAACAAGTGTTTTTGAATAAAAAGTATATTAAACCCAAGATAATGTTATGCTCTTTAATTATTATGACATTCTATTTTTGTTAATTCGACCAGTTTTAAGATAAAACGTCAATAAATATCAAGAACGTGATATAATTCATTGACTTATTATCTTGAAACTGATTGAATTCACAGAAATAGAATGTCACATTAATTAAAAAGCATAAAATTATCTTGGGTTTGATATAATTTTCGATCAAATACACTTGATAGTGATGAAGAAAAAAAATAATATCTCTATTTTTATAAGCACCGTGAATGCACTGCCTTGACCTGATATATTATATCTAACTGTTTCCCGTTTGTCCGTGGTCGTGCCAGCGTGTGCGAACTGTGGTGCGGGGAATCCCACGGCAGCATCTCGATCTTCACGATCCGCGACCAAGTTGTGTCGTCGCACGAGGTCGTCAACCACTACGAGCCCGTCATCGACAACATCGACGTGCTCAACCTCGTGTGCACGCAGGATGACGGCGGGGAAGCGCGGGCGGCGGTCTACTCGTACGTCTATCCTGGTAAGCTGGGGGGTCGAGGGTCTACTCGTACGTCTATCCTGGTAAGCTGGGGGGTCGAGGGTCTACTCGTACGTCTATCCTGGTAAGCTGGGGGGTCGAGGGTCTACTCGTACGTCTATCCTGGTAAGCTGGGGGGTCGAGGGTCTACTCGTACGTCCATCCTGGTAAGCTGGGGGGGTCGAGGGTCTACTCGTACGTCTATCCTGGTAAGCTGGGGGGTCGAGGGTCTACTCGTACGTCTATCCTGGTAAGCTGGGGGGTCGAGGGTCTACTCGTACGTCTATCCTGGTAAGCTGGGGGGGTCGAGGGTCTACTCGTACATTCATCCTGGTAAGCTGGGGGGTCGAGGGTCTACTCGTACGTCTATCCTGGTAAGCTGGGGGGTCGAGGGTCTACTCGTACGTCTATCCTGGTAAGCTGGGGGGTCAGATCAGGCACTTGTATGTGAAAGATCCAATAGTTCACCCTTGTGTTTCCTAGCTCTATAGAGATTCCCGATTATAAATAAGCATCTGTGGTTTATCCATATAGCTATAATCCAAGGTTTGACAGCAGGCAACACAGTCGACCAATGGGACGTGTTTGTTTGACAGCAGGCAACACAGTCGACCAATGGGAAGTGTTTGTTTGCCAACAGGTTGCGTGGTCCACCAATGGGACACCGCCACTCGGAGCATCATCAACAAGCTGGACTGCAGCAAGCTCGTGCCGTGCTCAGAGAGCCTCAAGTCGATCAGTATCGAGGAACACTTGTCGCCGGGCAAGTGCCAAGTCACCAGCCTTGCTATATTAGGTAGGTTCACGCTACAATTATATATACACTAGGAAAACGCCATATCTGCGTTGTTAGACGAGCGGATAGTTTTAGTATGGGTAAAAATGTGTAAAAACTGCTTCCAGTGGTACCGATTTAGCACATTTCATGTTTTTTCTTCAAAATGGCTGACCCGATCAAGATGAAAGTTTCCAGAAATGTGATTCAACTTCACGCAAAATTTCATTTTTTTGGAAAAAGAAAAATATTTTATTTCGCGGGTGTGGCCTGTGCTTTTCTGGATTTTTCGATGCGCGATGATTGGGTCTTCCCGCCGGCTGTAGACGGGGGACTGTGTGTTTTGGATATTGCTCATAGGAGAAAGCTCGGCGGAAGATCTCGTATACTTTAGGACCTTCTACCAGCCCTATCGAATGTGCGTGAGGAATTTCACGACACTCGGTCGAGCCGTTTCGGAGGAGTTCATCCTCTAACATGTGACACAAGCTTTTTATATATAAGATTATCAATTATTAAGAAATTATCTGAAATTAAGAATACCGTAATTATCAAATCATTAAAAATTATGAATGATAAATAAATAAGTAATGGATACTGAAAACCGTCGTCATTATTGTAATATTTCTCCAGACCGCGAGATCTACATCGGCACGACCTGGGGCTGTATCATCGTGGCGGAACGCGACTCGATGCGACCGATCACCGTGTTCCGCCCGTTCGAGCAGGAGGTACGCGCAATCGTCCCGCTGAGACGTTCGGACGACGACAAGACCCCGCTGGTGGCGACGGTCGGACGGGGGTACCGCAGCCTGATCACCAGGTACACCGACGGCCCCCCGTCGGGCCTGCAGTCCCCGACCGGCACGGGACACGGTGGGGACTCGAGGGCCGGGAACATGTACGCGTTGCTGTGGCGGGGGACAAACTGGGCGGCCGCGTAATACCGCCACGAACCAACGTGAAACCGACACGGATTTTTTTTCTTTTTTTTTTTATATTGGGTTTAAAGACGCACTGTGATGGTATTGAAGATCTATTGCTGTGGGATGGATGATTGATGGGATGATGAGATGAAGGTTTTCTTGAGTAATGGGAAGGAAGCGGTTGTGGCCTATATTGTGGGCGGCTGCGTAGAGACCGCCACGAACCAACGTGAAATCAACACGTTTTTTTTTTTTCAATTGGGTTTAACGACGCACTGTGATGGTATTGAAGATCTATTGCCGTGGGATGGATGATTGATGGGATGATGAGATGAAGGTTCTTGGGTAATGGGAAGGATTTTGTGAAGGAAGCGGTCGTGGCTGACTTATTGTGGGAACCATCCCGGAAGAACCAAAGAATCATAATAGTAGAACAGAGTTTAGTATGTACATACCAGTTATAGCATACATACCAGTTATAGCATACATACCAGTTATAGCATACATACCAGTTATATCAGGGAATCATACATACCATTGCCTATAGTCATAGTCAGTGATACATACCAGGTATGTAGTATCAGTTATAGCATACATACCAGTTATAGCATACATACCAGTTATAGCATACATACCAGTTATAGCATATATACCAGTTATAGCATACATACCACTTATAGCGTACATACCAGTTATAGCGTACATACCAGTTATAGCATACATACCAGGAGTAGGCGTAAACTACCAGGTATCATGATAATGACAGTGCCTATAGCATACATACCAGTTATAGCATACATACCAGTTATAGCATACATACCAGTTATAGCATACATACCAGTTATAGCATACATACCAGTTATAGCATACATACCGCTGAGTGGTAATATAGGGAATATGATATGACCAGTTGCTATAGCTACATACAGTTAGTATGTACATACCAGGTATGTAGTATCAGTTATAGCATACATACCAGTTATAGCATACATACCAGTTATAGCATATATACCAGTTATAGCATACATACCAGTTATAGCATACATACCAGTTATAGCATACATACCAGGCAGTGAGGTGGTAAACTACCAGGGAATCATGATAGTTAAGCAGTTTGCCTATAGGTACTTACTATTCGGTCAGAGGAGTAGCTCATTCAAGTACTTGTGTAAGATAAAAATTGTGATTTTTTTTATGCTGCTTAACGACCCCACCAACAGCTTGGTTATACGGGGGTACGAATGAGGGGATATTGAAATGATGAAGTGATGATAAGCGAAATGACGTTTATAAAAATCCATGCCTTATGCAGGGCTCAAACCCATGCCCAACCTGACTTCAATTCCTAACGCAGTGCGATAGTTGACTGAGCCAATGGGGCGGCGTTTTTATTTTTATTGTCTTCGTTTTCACATTCTTTCATGTCGAATGAAGAAATGATTTTTGAGAATGATGTAACGCCTCCCGACCCAATAAGATTCGAACCAAAGATTTGGTTGTTTGACTATGAGAGGCATATGTTACCCAACTGATGAAGAATAATAATTATTATTGCTCGCAGTTTTCACATTGACTAATGAGATACTCAAGACGTCCTACGTATAAGTTACTTCGCGAGATTCAAAACCCTTTCATTATTACCTGAGGTTACGTCAAACGTCGCTACACATTCCTAGAGTGCTGCCAGCAGTCACGTTGGAGACTTGGCAAGCATTCGTCTTACCGTCGACTGAAGCACAATCGCTGGAACGGTTTTTGCCACTCTCGGTGATTGACGGTACTACAGGGTTGTGGGGAGGGTAGGGACAAACGAGTGGGGATGAATCTTAGTTCGACGTTGGGTGAACTGCCTTTGTTTGTCTTTAGTCTATGGTTTTTATTTACCCAACAAATAAATGAACAATTAGTTTTTGTTATGTTGGGAGACCATCTTGCTCGGAACTATTTCGATTTAATCCAATTAATACTCGACATTCCAAGGAAAAAGAATGTATTTGATATTTATGGCGTGGATATTTAGTCGAAGCGTTGATCCTCTTCGTCGGAAATCAGAACATTTGTACGTTTTACCAGTTTTGTTTTGTTTTTCAACAAAACTGCGCTCTCTTTCATTATTTATTCCCGATTTACCGGCAAGACTTCCGTTTAACCGGAACGAATCTCTTTCCACCCGGTGTGGTTACATAACAACTTGCCTACGTAGATTTTAAACTTAAATACAAGAATAAGAATTCATTTTGTATATAGTCAATACGTTTATGTTGTGTTCGAATTGGTCTTACTGATTTTAAAAGATATTTTAGATTTTAGATGTGTTTTTACTCTAAGAATACCGTTCACGTGCTGTGTTTTGGGGGCGTATTCGACATGCAGCGTGGACAGATATTGGTTGAACGCAGTGACCGATTGGTCGGACTTGGTGACCCATTGTTCGGACTTGGTGACCGATTGTTCGGACTTGGTGACCGATCGGTCGGACTTGGTGACCCATTGTTCGGACTTGGTGACCGATCGGTCGGACTTGGTGACCCATTGTTCGGACTTGGTGACCGATTGTTCAGACTTGGTGACCGATTGGTCGGACTTGATGTCCGATTGTTCAGATTTGATGACCGATTGGTCAAACGTAGTGACGGACTGGTCATACCATTCGGTGTTCTCAGCGGAAATCATGTTTCCGTAACGTAACTATTTTTAAATGTGTGTATAAAATTAGTTGAACAACTTCAAATACTCTAGGTAGTGACATTCAAATTGTAGGTTATGTTTCACGTAAATTAGTGTCGAAACTGCCTTTTGGCATCTCCACTATAATGCTACGTGATAATAAGTGAATAATAGATAACGATTAATCAAGATATGTTGTTAATATTTATTACTGTATCTCAGTTAACTAACAAAATTAGTGAAATTATTTATAGGATGACTTAGGCTTCAATCACGAATGTTTAACGTGTCTAGTCGACCTGGACCCTTACCACGGCTGTCTCTTGAGATAAGGTCCTAGTCCTGGCAGGCGCGGACTGGCTTCAAAAGACTCGGGGTGCTGCTCGTAAAGTGCCAGGCACACGCCGCAGGAAGCTTCCTCGCTGATCGAAATTTTTCGATTTCTTATGTTTTTTAAGTAGCTTTTTACACAAATCTTGAAACAAATTAATATTTGTATTGTATATAACTGTTTGCAATGGATTATTATTTGGGTATGGATACGTTTAATAAGTAAATATTCAATCGACATGGCCTAATTGAATAATATATATTTCAACTACATGGTTACAAACATAGGTAAGTAGGCCTAACAAATTAAAAGTTTTCTTGACATGAACGATGAACTCTGTCCCAGCTTGTCGATGATTGTGTTCACGTTGTGTTCAACACTGAACAATCGTTCTCTTTTAAAGAGCCGCCAAAGAGAAGGCATGAACCATAATAATTTATTAATAATATTGTCTTATAGTTATAGTAATGTATTTTGTTCGGCAATTCTTTTGCGCAATGAACAAATGAATATTTATATAGATATTGTATAATTATATCTAATGTTCGATAGGGGCCCGGGACGGTCAAAAAGCCCGGGGTGCAATCGCACCCCGGCACCCCCTGCCAGTCCGCGCCTGATTCCTGGCTAGCTCCAAGAGACTAGATTTTGTATTGGTTTCTATTCACTAGTAGAGCTAAATACCATGGCAACATGTCCAGTATTTGTGTATTTCCATTGTTGTAAGCACAAAATCCCAGCCCTGATCTTGAGGTGGGCTAGAAATAGGTCACTGGTTAAATCTAAGAGACCGTGACTGTTATTGTCTCCTATTGTCATGGTATTAAGCTCTCCTAGAGAATATTATCCAATCAGAGACCTTATTCAATGTAGCTAGCAAGGCCTAGGATGTTGTTTTAGGTGGCAGTCGCGGTAAAGGTCCAGTCTGCCACTGGTTGTATTGTTCACGTACGGAGCTTGAACATTCTTGGAACGTTCGTTGCTATTCTCCGATACCTGCGTTAACTCTACCGAGGTGGTAAGCCTGTTGTCAAATGATTATAGATTCGGTATCAGTACCAGAAGTCAATTTTGAAAACTAAAAAGGAATTGATGTTCATTTTTTTGAGTAACTAGTGTAGTTGAATTGAAACTTATCATTATTTTTACCGTTATTTGATAGTTCGGTTCAATTTTTGATGAAAAAATGGCGGTACATTTCTTTAAGAAATCGTTGTGATCGGAAATTCAATGTAATTTGATGACCCCATCAACAGCTAGGTTATGCGGGGTTTACGAATGAGCGGGTGATGATGAAACTATGAAGTGCAACTTTACGCAACTTTATTACGCAACGGCAACTTTATCAAACTACTAGTCAACGTATTAATATTGACCACATACACACACAGTACAACATCATTATCAACTACTCAAGAGACCATTGAAGTCAATTTAGGGGAATATCAGTTTTTTGATGATAACTTTGGACCTTGTACCTCCTAACGACGTACGGTACTTTCTTTACCTGTAGTCTTCGTTACGTAATTGCGTGCAGCGAAGGTTCTTGGGTTTACAAAGAGCTCGAGTATGGCTAGTGACTCATGCTTCTCTTTCGTTCACTGTGTGAAAAGGCAGCTAGATGATCCATATAGAGTAGTGTCTTAGCTTGTTTTTGTATCAATTTACTTGGTTCGCTTATGTTTTATTTCATCGCTGATTTTGAGGTGTACTCTTTTTTTCTATTGTAAAATTATCTTTGCAATTTTCAAAAAGAAAAAAATTGGTAGCTTTGCACTATATGTAAGTTTTTTGTTTTCTATTTATTATTGTATATGTGTGTACATGAATATAATAATTTTGTGTGTATATATTTCAATTGTACCGGTAATTCCTTGTTTTTCAGTTTTGTATCACGAATAAGAATTGATTGTATTGTCATTTTAATATTACTGACTGGTATAATACAAAGTGTCTGAATAATAGATATCTGCTGTGATTTTTATAGTTTCATTTCTCTTATCCTATCCTGATTGTTTCCTGCTCATTGTTAATTAAACTGAAATGACAACGCAAACATTGAAACATCGTGCCTTCAAATCAAGAATAAAATCATACTTCTTTTTCTAATAATTAAATTTATTTATTCAATAGCACCGAATGTAGTACAGAGTTGTTAGACAAAGTAAAACTAGTTATAGAATATGTCATGATTTCAGTAAATACATCTATAGTCACTTTGATAATATTGTAGATACTCGTTGACGGTGTAGGGGCATAGCTCAACGAGAACACGTTTGAGAGATATCTTGAGATTATTGTCGGTCATGGTTTTCATCCTCTGTGGTAACTTACTTGCAGATCAGAAGGAAAGCGAGAAAAATGGAAAAGAACAATCACCGGTATGTCTAATTTTGTTATTTTATCTTGGAACTCTCTTACATTTTAATACTGGAGAAGTGATTCCAATGTATTCACATCAACTAGGCCACTTTTGGTGTTATTTACCTCTTGACAATTTTTATGAAAACATGAAATAAAAAAGGGGGTTATGTGGTAGACCAGTCAATGTGACTCCTGAATGAAAGCTGGGGTAGTACACTGAACATCGCCGTTTTGAGTATTTTGTATTATACTTAATATGCAAATAAAGAAGATTTATTATTATGAGAATGTAGGAAGTTAGCTGTAAAACCTTGCAGGCAGCTTTGGTCTAGAATCTAGATTGACCCAAAACTTTCAGGCAAGTTGTCCACGACCAACTGCAAAGGAATAATAATTACGGCCTTCTTGAGTCAATGAATTCCAACTCAATATGGCCGCTACCATTAACCTACAAATTCAATGCCGCTACGTACATGTGTTTTTGTTGTGAGAAGTGCATCGAGATTGAGTAAATTTGCAATAACAGTTTCAAATTGAATATTTAATCAACAGAAATGAATAAATCAGGCTGTGAGGTTGTCAAATATGATTGGTAGAGCTGTTGTCAAGACATTTTTGTTGTTATTGAGTGTTTATTGTTCAGTTCTAAGAAAACGTACCTAGGCGTGGATGTAACTCAATGGGTGACCTGGATATAAATGACAATAATAATGTAAGTATTATTGTGACAGAATGTGTCTGGTTTCAATTCTACTGAAACGTAGGCGTACTGCATTAATTGCTTCAAAATTCAAAAGCTTCAACAGTGATGTAGTGGGAGTATATAACATTTGTACAGTGACAGATAATCTTTAACCCAACTTTTTTATATCTACATTTTGTGGTCGTGCTTAACCAGGCCCCACCAACAGGCAAGTTATATGGAGGTGGGTAAATAAGTAATTGTCATAATAAATAAACTCTGATTATCAATATATGTTGTAAATGTGTGTAAGTGACACATTGTCACTCTTCAGTACCGGTATCAATGAACAGGTCTCTGTGGGGAACTGACACGAAACTGGAGACACGGTAGATGCATCAAAGCGTAGACCTACGGTACACGTCGTATTTTCGAAAAAATGTCGTCAAAAATGCTGGAATATGATGACTTTCGATGTATCAATATATAAAACGACGGCAAACATTTACATTTGTATGTTGCTCAATTTCTATCAATTTCAATGATGATACAATCAGTAAAAATATGCCTGATTGATTGCAAGGCCTTCATTTCTTTATTGTCAAATAACTTCATTCGTACACTTCTTCATTCATTCAGTCCCTATAATTTAGTTTACCAATGCACTGAACTGATGTTCAAGATCTATTTGCGTCAGTTAATGAGGAAAGAGATGGTGGTAAGCGAGATGAGAAGTAATTTTATTGGGTGTTTTGAAAGAAGCAGTCGTGTCCCATCATTGAGGAATCATCCTATTATTCATCTCAACAACAGAGGGAAAAACACGATGCGACTCGGACAGGATGATCGACCATTGTAGGAATCGAACCCCAGTCTCCTGAATGACAACCCAGCGTTGTAGCTACTGTTCCACCCGTCTCATTGATATATACCTAGGGCCTATAAGAAATATAGGCGTACAAACTTTGTAATAATACTTTAGTAATTGGTTTGTCTCTTACACAGCTGGGTGAAAGACACATGGAAGGCGTATCTAGAAGAAAGGACAGACAAAGAAGAAGAAGAAGAACGAGAGAAGAAACTTACAGATTTATCATCACGATTCACGTAACACAAGTAACATCACAAAGAAGACATTGAATGCAGGCGATCGTCGAGACTTGATTACCGAGTGCTGGGAGCGGCAACTGTAGAACAACACTGGTGAGTACGTATACTTCTAATAAGACTGGGCGCTACGTTCAACTGGCGGCCCGTGACTTGTATATAAGGAAGTGCCGAGCCATATATAAAACACTTTGAATTGAACTTCACGACTCCGTGCGGGAATATTTTACGACTAGAAAAATGGATGCAATTTCTTTTTTTTGTACGGTTGGTATATATCCACATTCAAAACCTGGAATTAATTTTCATTCATAGGGCCGGCCCACTTGAATTCGTGAAGTTATTCCCATTGAAAAATAATATAAGAACCTATATCTCATGAGTTTGTAGACATTTATTGCCAACTTATGTCAAAAACCTTTTTTTTTTTAAAATTTCATCTGTCGGAAAACTTTTCTCAAATTTATCAGTTCTGTGTACAAATGAAACGATTAATTAATTGTTGATATAGCTTTGTGTGCAGGGTATTGGAATTTTAAGATGAATGTCAAGATTAGTGATGGAATGCTGAAAATTTTCAATGCAAATTTATTGAAATGTTCAATGAAAATTTAAATGAATGTTCAATTCATTGAAATTTTCTATGAATCCAATGGAATACAATGAATTCACTGCATTCATTTTAATGATTTTTTTCAATGATTTTCTCCAAAAATCATTGGGTTTCATTCAATTGATTGAAAATTTCCAATGCACAATCATTTAAATTTTCAATGAAAATGTAAGTTATTACGATTTTCGAAGAAAATTTTCAGTGAAAATTTCCAACATCTTTCCTCATTTACTTTTTAGATGGGACATTGCAAAGGAGTACTGGTCCAACCTACATTTCATTTATTTTCCCTATCCTTGACAATTTTGTATCTAAATGCAAACTGCAAATGATGTGCGCTTCTGACAAATTTTGTAACC